>JAVJIF010002087.1:0-120069 GCA_038442645.1 Agave tequilana | reverse complement strand
TATCAATAGAAGATGGAGTAATAGAAACATGACAAACATGAGCAACAAAATTATTTTTCAAAGAAACTTTTTCTTTGAAACAAAATCCAATATTTTAAATCAAAGAAATTTTGTTTCTTAAAGAATCATTATCTTTTAAAAACAAACTCAAGTTTGAAGTTAAAGCATCATTGTTCTTTAAAATAATATCAAAATTATCTTTATTCTTTAAAATTTTATTTTCTTTTAAAACAAGATCAAGTTAGGTTTTCAATGAGTCCCTTTCATTAGAAATCTCAAGCTTCTCTTGTAAAACTAAATAAGTTTTGAAAATGAGTTCTCATTTTCTTTCTTTAAGCCAAAATTTTTGTTTTTCAAAACCTATACTTCGAAAGCAATTTTTCACAAAATTTGGAAAGCTCTTCTTTTAAAGCATGTGCATCTATATTATCATGATCATTCGAAGAGTTAGTACTATCATCTAGATGAGTGCCCGAAATTACCTCAAGGGAGTCATTCCCTTGGACCATGAAGCAAGCTTGGTCGGGCTCATCTCTTCTTGGTTCTCTCTCCAAAATGTGTGATGCTTATTGCTTGGGAGAGATCAAAGTATTCCAAACTGCAAAAGTGGAATCACAATGAAAAATCAAAGAAATGTGTTCTTTGCTAAGTGTGTACTTAAGTGCCTCTATGGCTTGTGCATTAGCCTCAAGGTACTTGTCATTACCAAAATATGATTCTTAGTGGTGGCAAATAAACAGCAATCTTAAGGCTTTTAAATATGAAATCATTTTAAATTTTCACATATCTATGTTAGAAACATCAAATATAGGTGGAGCAAGATAATCCATAAGTGCAAAACAAATAAATAGATTAGCAATCTAAGGATCACGCTCCTAGGTGATTAACCGAATATTAGGAGCGCTAGCTCTGATACCAATTAAAGTACACCTAAAGGGGGGTGAATAGGTGTTGGCTAATCTAGTGACAATAATACGGAATTAACTTAATTGCCAACACATAAAGTGTAATCAAGAATGAGTCCGAATTCTCCGTGAAGGGATCTGGAACTACTCCTCACGATTTCTCTAAATTAAGAGTGAGGTGCTTAAATAGCTCTCTTGATTGAACATAAATATGAGCACACAAACAATATCTAGCATGTATATGAATATAAACAATAATAACATGCAAGATATATAGAGAGATGAGAGTTGAGAGATAGAAGATCAAACGCAAACCCAAGGATATGTTTCAAAGTTCGAGCCACTGCTCTACATTACCGCCTTTACACAGAAGGATTTCAACTATCCACTATAGGATCTTCCACAAAGGGACCTCCACCGAGAAATTACAAATACAAACCGGGGTACACAACTCCAACTCTCAATCAGCTCCACACAAGAGGGTAGGCACTAAGCTACGCATAAAGCAAAAAAAATACATCTTGGTGATCACAAGAATCACAAACAACTCATGGTGATCACAAAGGATCACAAACAAAACACCTCTCACAAACAAGATCCTACAGGATAGATTTGCAATGAAAAGCTCAAGTATGTGAGAAATCAAAGTGTTTGAAAAAGAAGCAACAAAGAAAACACTTGAAAAAACTCTTGAATTGATATAGAAATGAAGAACCAGAAACCATTCCCAAATTTGTTTTCTTTTGATTTTTTAAAACTTTGAAACAAATTAAATATATGTAATTTGAAGCAAACAACTTGTTTGAAAACTTGTTAAAAACTCTGTAGAAGATGGGAAATTTGGCTCTGGAAAATATTGTAGAAAACTGGCCTCAAAACCCATATTTATTGGGGTTTGAAAAATATAGCGTTGGGGTAAAAACATGCCCAGACAGGCATGTCGGTCGACCACCCAGTCGACCGACCAACGGCCAGATTTTTGACCATTGGGGTTGCCGGTCGACCGCCAGGTCGACCGCCCCTAAGGCAAACAGCCAATCGATCGACCGCCTGGTCGACCATGGCAAAACCAGAGAGCCCCTCTCTGGGTTGGTCGACCGCTCGGTCGACCAGGGCCAAATCCAGAGAGCAAGTTCTCTGGAACGGTCGATCGATCGGTCGACTACTAAAGCCTATGCACTTCTGTGCACGTCGATTGACCAGTCGGTCGACCGATCTCGGCTTCGGCCGACCGGTCGGTCGACCGTTAGTAGCCCAGAAAACTGTTTTATAGGGTTGAAAATTTGGAGTCTAAAACACCTATAAATTCCTATAAAACTCCATAAATTTCACAAAAATAAGTTCATGTAAATATTTAAAGTACAAATATGTGTGATAAAAAATCAACACATATTATAAATAATTTGAACTATTTTTGAGGTATAGAAATTAAAGCTTAAACCGAAAACTATATTTTTCAAAAACTTAGATTTTGAAATAGAAATTCGTTTACTCCAAAACTTGTATAAATACAAAAATAAGATATTGAAACATATTTGAAGCATAGAGTGTATGGATAGAATCCAATACACATTGTAAATGATATATCTTTGTTTTTGATAATAAATCCCAAACTATGTTTTGATAAAAATAAAACTTAAACACATGAATTAGATGCATTAAAATAAGTTTTTCTAAACATATGACACATAAATGCATATGGATGAAATCCAACATACATATAAACCATGTGAACTTGTTTTGATTCTATCTATTCATGAAACCGATATATATATATATATATATATATATATATATATATATATATATATATATATATATATATATATATATATATATATATATATATATATATATATATATATAAACTTAAAAACAAAGTGGTTAAAACTGAAACCAAAACTTTAAATTTTTGTGTATGTATACTTGAACATATCAAAAATAAACTATCCTTACACAAGATCTAAATAAAACTAAACAAACCTAGATCAAAGTCTTCCTGTAGATCTTCTTCTTCAAGACGACTCGATCCAAACTCGATCCATGAGCTTGACTCCATCTCGAGTACTAGATGCGATCTTGAAGTGTGAGTTCTAGAATCAACACGTGATAGCTTCAAAACTTGACTTTGAATCCTTTGTTGAAGCTAAACACCAATTAAAATCTTGATCAAAATCTGAAACTTAATAAACACAAGAATATTAGTAACTCAACTTCATAAGTTAGTCATCATCAAATTTAAGGTGAAGGGCCTTTGGGCTAACATGACTTTGGAAGCCTATTCTGCTGCAATAGGGTCAGATATCAAAGAACCGACAATAGGTATATAGAGCAGTATGCAGCAGGAGGCTGCGCACTTCGGCGTCGCGCGCGGCGCCCATACTGCAGTGAAAATGCTGCTTTTGCCACGTTTTCATGGCCGGGCCACGTGTCGAGCTTCGACGCGTGGCCCCGTCTGGCTTCCTGGTACCCCTTTGTATATAAATACCCTGTATTGGATAAAATTTCCATAAAGAAGGGCATGTAATGTAGTTCTTCTCATTTGTGTAGTTTACATGTTCTTTTTTCTTTCTTTTATTTTTATTTTCTTTTGTAGATCATGTAATAGGTAAGAGAGTGATTCTTAGGATGAAAGTTAGAGTGCTTGTAATGGAGGGTGACACTCTATGAAAAGTTCTTTTTTATCTCTACTTGTTTCCTTCTCTCTAACTCTACATGCTTAGTTTTTTCTCTCATGACAACTAACTACTAACCACTAACTTGCTAACTCCTTACTTGATAATCCACATGAATCTATTTGCCTCTACTTGGCTTTGCTCTTGTAAGAGCCATTGATGGCTCATGATGATGGATTCTAATACTCTAACATCTAACTCTCTAATAAGCTAACATTACTTTATTTCATACTTTCTTTAGTTAGTTTTGATGTTTAAGTGTAGCTTGCACTTGTTTATTTGAGTTTGGATGTGACGAGTGATCTTATAGGTCATGCTTTGAAAAGCTCTTGAACCAAGGAATAGTGATGGCCAAAGATACATGTGAGGCAATTACCACTAAGAGGTTAGAATATTGGTGGAGCCATTAGTAGTTAGTAGCCATGAGTTTTCTTTCTTTTCTACTTTGTTTTAGAAATAATCTCAAAATCATAAATACCTTCTCTTCTATGTTTCTATCTTTGTTTTCACCGCACTCTTCTCTTTTCATTCTTTGTTTTCTTTTCTTTTGATTCTTTGACACATAGAAGAACCGTTAACATACACGTGAACATACCATTAATGCTTCTATCGCCTCCGTCCTTGTGGATTCAACCCGTTTAGCCTCTACGCTATAACGGAAGTATCGAGGAAGCCAAACCACACATAGTTTAATTTCTGATTTCAAAATGACATATTTTGTGCACGATTTTGCCCGGATCAAATTTTGGCCCCATTGTCGGGGATGAGAACGGTTTGATTTCACGTTTTTGTTAACTTTTCTTCTCTATTTCTGGGTACAGGTAAAAAATTTCACAATCTAATAACTGCATAAGCCTATACTCCACTATATCTCCCTGCTCAAGAAAGCAGGGAGTTGTTGCTAACTGTTTTGCCACAGCCAGAGCTTCTTGGCCGCGGAAACGCGGCGCTGTTATGGGCTTTGGTCTCATTTTTTTTTTGGCAGGGTATTTTGTATTTGCATATATCTGTGTATTTTGCTAGTTTTCTATTTAGATTACCAGTACACTATAATAATTAAGAACTAAAATACGGTACATGGATGTTTTAAAACTATTTAGATATTTGCATCAAGGTACGTGTCAACTTCAATTCTAATATCGTGTATTTTATTTTTCTGTTGTTGTGATTTGGACTGAGATGTACATATCACATTGCATATGGTTAGGACAAATAAGTGGGTGATTTACTCGCTTTTTATGTTCATTCTTTCTATATTGCATACTTGCACGAATTGAACTAAAGGGCATATCCCGATATAACATAAGGTAGGGAAGTGATTACCCTCCATTAGCTCAAAACCACCTCCCCATTCGCACAACACAAGCATAAATAAAACTTACTAAACATTGGCCCCTAGGGACATCTCAGACTCATTTAAAAGATTGACTTAAGGAGGAAGTTGTTAGATTTTGATTCTTGTCAAATCAGTGTCAAAGATTGGGGATTGAGAGGTTAAACCTCGAAGAACAGTAGTTTGGCATAACTAGGTCCGTTGCTCCGGCACGGATACCTCCCACTGGTCTTGGCCCTACCTGGCCGATTAAATTGTGGTCAGATTGTTGCAATATACCTCCTGTGGATAGTCTAACCTATTAGGAGTCATCTAGGTCTTGGTCAACCCTAGAATATGCTGTGTTTTTGTAAATTTTCTTTGTTTCTTTATTTATTTAATTTTTCTTTTTTGTTTGTGATTACTGTGATAAAATGGAATATAACCAAAATTTTTCCAACCAAATGAATCCATTTTTTACCCCAACCTCATCTGACTCAGATAACTCCAACCCGGTTATGTACAACATGAACCAGCCATATAGGCTGGATTGGGTTTATCAGACTCAATATGACCCATACCCTTAATCTTATGACCATAATTTTTAAAATAATTTTCACTCTTCACAGAGTCCATGGAGATTCACCTCACCTGAGTCAAATTTTCACCTTGTCCACAATTTCCATAATATTTATTCCTTGATTTTGATTCATACACTCCTTTTCCTTTCACCAACTGAAGAAAAACCTGATTTGAAAAAGAGAATGGAAGCCATTTTTGAGTCCCAACAATAAATTAAAAACTTGCTCAATTCACAATCCTTCCCACATCAAACTTCATATACTCCTTTTCTAGAACATCCAATTGAAGAAAAATCTGAGTTAGAAAAGAGTCTAGAAGTCTTTTGTGAAACAGCGGCAACAATTTCAAAACATGTTGGACTCATTATTTCAACGAAAGTTTCAAGAGTCATACTCATCTTTTTCAGTCTCACAGATTCAAAATGAACAACCATCAGTCCTGGAATTGAGTATAGAACTCTTGCGTGAGTCTGAACGACAAACTCAAAATCTAATAGACTCACAATTGCACCACAATTTTCAAAATCAAACTCCATACTCACCTTTTCAAAAAAATCCGATTTCACAGAGTATGGAAGATATAATTCAGACTCAACATATGGTCACCCAGTCCATCCAGCGCAAGAGAGTCAATTGGCCAACACAATTGCATATACGAATGAGGAAACTCAACCTTATCAATCGTTGACCGATTTCAATATCCCTTGCCCTATTGATGTAACCCAAATATCATCTCATTTTGGAAATCAAGATTCAATTTCATCATACCAACCTGAACTTGACCAAAATCAAATCCTTGACATTTTGGCAAGTTATTTATTTCTTAAAATTGAACTTAAAGATGAATGTGAACCTGAGCTTCAATTTAGCAATTCGAGTCCAATCCTTGAATATCGACTCCTATAGTGTTACCTAAACTAAGTAACATTCTTGAGACAGTTTTGATTCCATTATTCCTGAACTTGAATTAATCATTTCACCCATTAACATTCCTTCCGTGGACGAAAATCAAAATTCAATTCCATTACATCCATTTGAACTTGCCTAAAATTTTGAAAGCCACCTTGATATTTTGGCAAGTTATCCTTTTTCCGTAATTTAACTTGAGCATGAATGTGATCCTGATCCACAAGTTGGTAATTCCATTTCACTTTTTTATTCAATAATGACTCTGATATCTTTAGCAGATTTTTTTTCTTTATTTCGGAGTTAACATTGAATCCTGTACCAGTACACCATGAAATTGAATCACTAATTTTTTACGATCACATTCCGTTAATGGGAAAAGTGTGTGAACAATAATTCTTTATTTTGGACCCCACTTTTGAATCTATTTTGACTCTCACTTTTGAATCTCGACTTGACCTAAGTTAAATTTCCGAGTCGGTATTTGTTCATGTTCCGTTTGAGCCCAAATCAATCATCTGCCATAATCACACTTCATTGTTGGACAAAGGTGTTGAACAAAACGACTCAAGAATTATTTTTTAAATTGAAAATTGGACGGGAATATGTAACGCCCCGATCTCGCGGTACGGAGACGTTACTACGACGTATATACATAGCTCAAAAATACCCTCACATATATATGTTAAGCATCAGTAGAGACAAGAATCAGAGTACGAAAGTACGTGGAGTATTATACATTCTAACATATGAGTACAATTACAAAGTTATCACAGGATGTGACAAAATATTACAAAAATATTACATCACTGATAGGCACAAATGCGAGAATACAAAGAGATTTATAAATATGAATAGTACAAAAGATGCTCACGAGTTATAAAAGGAAAACTCGGAAGACGATCAGGGGTCCTGGAAGGATGGGGCTCCAGACGATCCACCGATGATTCACACTTCCTCTGCGCACCTCTGATCAATAACCGGAAGAATCCACAAGCTCCAAACTCTGGGATTTGAACATGCAGGTCCAGGGGAGTCAGAACTCCCCAACGAGTCATGTGGTGAATACCAAGTGGCGTGCATAGATAAGCATACGTGTATCGATAAATCCAAGTCAAAGAGCATGTATTGAAAATCGTATCGTGAGCACATGCATACAGGAGCAGGCAAGGAGGCAGTAGGTAAAGTAAATATGGTAAAGTCAGTTATATAAGCCCAAATTACCGATCCGTGAGATTAGTACGTTGAAGTAATAATCCAAACAAGAAAATTCTCATATATATACTCTGTATCTTACATCACTGTATCCTCAGTTTATATAACCTGAATTGACTCCTAAACTACGAAAATATCATAAAATCGATAGAAACTGATAAAACCGATAACACTAAATACAGACAAAACCAGTTGTACAAGCTCAGCTTACGACTTTATGAGAACAGTATGTCGAAGGAATAATCCAAACAAGGAAACCCTCATCTATATGCCTTTATCTCATGTCACCATAATCTGAGTGTATACAACCCGAATTGCAAAGTAACACAATGAATTATTAATTAACATCTTATTATTATTATTACTCGACTTACCCATATATCTAGGTATGTGCCCTAGCGTTCCAACACACATTCATCCATATATGAGTAATTGAGGTTTTTATTGAAACTGATGATGAGACTAATGGGTTATGTTTACAATGGGTCCCGTACATACCCGAGACCATGGCTCAGGATGTTCCGGTGCTGACCCGAAACCTGCCGCTAGGAAAACAGGAGGTGGGTCTTATATTATGCCTATTCAAGAATATAACAGGAGGTAGGGAGTCAACGCTCCCCTCGAAATCCTGGAGGCCCTCAGGTAGATCCGGAAGTTGGAGGTGCATAACATATATAATACCACTGTAAACATATTCACCACTTGAAGTCCATCAGTTTCCCCCTTACCCAATATAAGTTATCCTTTTTATATTTTATTATTATGTAATTATCATATTTATGAGAATAACATTAGCAGGACAAGTTCAGGAGTTATAAGAGTACATAAGTACTAGAAATACAGGTCATTGCATATATAATATAGAATAGCAGGCATGATTCTTGAAATATGATAAACACAAGACAAGTGGTAATGTATCAGGTGGCAGCTGATAAGTGATATCAAACAGGAGTCAGGTGGCAGCATGCAGGAGTCAGGTGGCAAGTAATAGCATGGCAATTGATAAGCATAGAAGATATCACTATGCAGGAAAACAGTGCCAATACAAGGGATCAGTACGCATACAGGAAAACATTACCGATATAGGAGATCGATACGAACACAGGAAAATAGTACTAATAGAGGGGATCAGTACGAATACAAGAAAGCAACACAATTTTGAAAAATAGAATAAGTATAGGCTTTAAACACTTCACAACCATCAAAGAAAGAATAATAGTTGAATTAACTAGCAGACAAGCAGACATGCAAGCAAGCGTACATCCAAATAAAGATAAGCAAGCTGAATCAAAGCTAATGTATTGCACTAGGCGCCATCATGTTCGGCGTGGTTACCGCTCACGGCATGGCTAAACGCATACACGGAGCGAGCGTATGAACGCTATTCTACCGCGTGCGGCATAGCCGTGCTCATGGCGTAACTACGATCGAATGGAGTTAGCTACAAAGAGCTGAGCATTAGGTCCGCCTACCAGGCATAGCTAAAAGACCTGATGGTCTGAACGCACTCCTCTTTCGACGAAGTGGGTGAAAGCCCGTAGGGCTGAAGGGTTGAAAGGCCAAGTTAATACCTGCAAAATTGTTAGTACCAAACACACGCATGCATATATAGTAATAACTAGCTATCAGTAGAGTGGTGAAAGGGTAAGCTGTGTAAGACAGGAATAAGGTAAGCAAGCAGACACGTGAACAATCAAGCGGAGTTAGACCAGCTGGAGCGAGACTAGCGAACAGCACTAGAGGCCATCACACTCGGCGTAGTTACCGCTCGTACGATGCCACGGTAATGTACAGCTATCACTCACGGCGTAACTACACTCGAGTGGAGTTAGCAGGAAAGCGTTGTGCGCTAGTCTCGCCTACCAGGCGGAGCATGAGAGCCCAGAGGCTGAACGCAACTGAAGGTTGGGTATAGAAAGACCGGAGGCTGAAAGTAGCCAAAAGGCTGGGTATAGTACCTGCACGAGTGTTAGTACCACACGAGCATACATATAAACATGAAATAACTAGACTACCATGGAGTGGTGAAGCCCGAAGGCTGAGTGGGTAGGCCGGAGGCTAAACGACCACGAAGGGTCGACCACGCATGGTATAAAGAAGTAAAAGAACATATCACAGGCATGGTATATGTACAGAAAATAAACTACCCTAGTACAAACATTCATCACAAGCATAACACATATAGAATACTGGGCACTCGGCCACATACAAATACAAGGGTACAACCAAATACAAAATACAAATACAATCCCAAAATACAGGATAAAATACATAGTCGACCCGACAAAGCGGGGATACCAAAAATGAGGCGAGGACACTCGCCTAAATCTTCGAAAAAGCCGCGAAGTCCCAGAGTCTCAAAACACGTTCACGCCACCAATATTTATATTTAAAATATATATGTATATTTAGAGAGAGAGAATAAAAGAGAGGAGGGAGAGGAGAGCTAGAGAGAGAAGAGTTCTAGAGAGAGAAAGATCTAGAGACAGAAAGAGAGAGCTGAGAGAGAAAGAGATCTAGAGAGAAAAAGAGAAAGAGGGCTAGGAGAGAAACAAATTAGAGAGAGAACAGAGAGAGACAAGAGAAAGAGAGAAAAATGAGAGAGAGAGAGAAAGACAGATGAGAGAGAAAAACAGAGAGAGGGAGAGAGAAACAGATGAGAGAGGGGGGGGAGCCCCCTTGCCTGCTCACGGCACTGGTCATGGCCACGCAGCCAAGGGGCACCAGGGTGGGGGCGGCGCTGGACTGGATGGGTGGCGCCGACTAATGGAGGAGAGGGGGTGGAGTTGAAGAGGAGGTGGTGGTAAATGTGATGGTAGTGGAAGTGATAATGATGATGGTTATCGTGGTGATGTTGATTTGGGTGGTAGGATGTTGAATTAAAGGAGATGGGAGGAGGAGAAAGAGTAGAGAATTGTGGTGGAGTTGGAATAGAGAAGATGGTGATGGTGGTTGATTTAAGGAATTAGAAGGAGATGGAGGTGGTGATTGAAAGAAGAAGAAGATGATGAAGAAGGTGGAGTATTGAAGGAGGAGGAGAAATTGGGGAAGTGAGTGGTGGCGCCGAGGTTATTGTCGAGATGGGGAGGTCGCCGGTGGTGGTGGCGAGCCAGGTTGGACGGTGGTAAGGCCGGCGGCGTTGGTCCATAGAAGAAAGGGAGATAGGGAAAGAAGAAGGAAAGAAGGAGAAAAGGAAGGGGAAAAAGGGAAAAGAAAAGGAAAAAGAAAAGGAGAGATTGAAAGGAAGAGAGGGAGGGGATGGAGAGTAAATGAGGGGGAGTGGGTCGGTAGGAGGGTTGATGGGGGAAAAGAAAGGGAATGAAAGAAAGAAATGAAAAGATTTCAAAAATAATAATAATATCAGAAAATATCGACTATTTCAGAAAAATCCTCAATAATACCCAGTGGGAGAAAACATCACCCTTAGGAATAATGTGAAATTGGTTTTCAGAAATGAAATCTCATTTTCAAATTAAAAAATCCTGGAATCAACCAGCTACACTGCCGACACCAAATCCGGCAGACTTTTGGTAAATTCAGAAAATTCTCAAAAAATATATTAAGATAAAAAATATGATTTTAAGAAATAATGTGAAAGCGGATTTTAGAAACTCAACTCCATTTGTAAATTAAAAATCTTGGAATCGACCAGCGATACTGGTCGACGCCGATTTTGAAGATTTTGCAATTTAATTCAGAAAAATTCCAGAAAATCATAAAAATGTAGAATATTGAAAAATGATGTTTGAAACTAAAACTGATCAAATCTGATTACTGAAAAGACCAAATTGAGTGACACACTAGGATCGGATCCCTGATTCAGACTAGGGCTGACTCCGAGTCCACGAATTCGGATCCAATGCAAAACAATCGCATAAATAATCATAAACAAAAACAACTACGAAAAGTAAATCAAAACATATGATCAAAAAAATCTGAATACGTAACTAAGTACTTATTCCGGGAATAGGGTGTTACATTCTATCCACCTTATAAAAATTTCGTCCTCGAAATTTCGATAAGGGATAAAATGTACACAGAAAGGATAGGGACGGAAATTAAACCAATTAAGATATGTATAACTAAGGGTAACGCTCCCAAGTTGACTGAACAATAATCAGAACATAGACATCTTCTGCACTTCTTACTGTATAAATCTTCGAACGATGCCAACTAATACTGACTCGATATCACTTCTTTATTTAAGAGGCATGAAGCTATACTTGCTGAAAAGTCTGTAATAGAATTCTCGATGTGTTGTATGCTTACTATTACTCTGAGAATAGACCAGAATTCTGAATACTGGGTGCTGATCACTCTGAAAGATATAGCCAAGAATATAAAATACCGGTAGAGAATCCAGAATACTGACTTCTGGAAGATAACCCGATTGTAGATCAATTCTGAGAATACCTGAGCTTCATAGAGTTGGTCAAAGAGATCGTATAATAACTTCATTCAAAACTTTGCCGCTACATCTCCAGTCTATCTATATCTTAAGTCGGTATAAATAATGTAGGATCACCTAGAGGGGGGGTGAATAGGTGATGGCTAATCTAATGGTCACTTAATGCCAAATAATGCGGAATTAAAAACAATTATGACCTAAACTAAACTCTTGAACTAAACACCACGTATAACACAAGAGTGTAGCCAAATTCCCTGTGAAGGGCTCTGGACTAACTCCTATAGATTCCCCTAGATAAGGGTTGAGGTGCCGCGTTGGCTCTCTTGGTTAAATACAAGTGTTAGCAAACAATCCCAAGCATGTATATCAATAAAGCACAATATGAATATCAAGCATGTAAGGATAAGCACAATAAAAGCATGCAAGATATATACAAGAGATATAGAGAGAGAGTGAGCAATCGCAAACACAAGGGATTTGTTTCGAGGTTCGAGCACACTTGCTCTACATCCCCGCCTTCGACACACGAAGGATTTCCACTATGCTTGATCCCAATGGATCACTCCTCGGTGCCGCAACACCTACAATCCCTCGGACTATCTAGTCCCGTACACACCGTAAGCCCCACAAGCTTGCCGAGGCCGCACCTTAAACTAAAAGTTCACACACGAACTCTAAACCACGCGAACGCACTCGTCCGCCTCCTCAAAGTACAAAGAACAAGTCTTTGGTGATCACAACACTTTGATCACCTAAAAACTATCTCACTACAACACTCCTATAAGATGAATAATCAATGGGTTGCTCAAGTGTTTGTGTGAGAAAACAAGGATGAGAATGGTGGAGGAAAACTCAAGAAAATCTCTTTTAATCACTCTTGATAAAAACTCTCTTTTGATTTGGAAATGAAGCTCTAAAACTTGTGGATATAACCACTGAAATATGTGGGAAAAACTAGCCCAAAACTCTTCTTGAAATCTTGTCGAAAACAGCCCCCAAATTCCCCAATTTATAGGGCTCCAAAAACTAGCCGTTGGAGGCCTGACAGAACTGTCGGTCGACCGGCCAACAGTCATATTTCAGACCGTTGAGCCATCGGTCGACCGGTCGGTCGACCGAGGCCAGGATACAGAGAGCAAGTCTCTCTGTCCGATCGACCGGCCTCCTGCCAGATACTGGCGTGCACGCTGTGCACGTCGGTCGACCGGTTGAAGCCAGGCAGCACAGTCAAGGGGATTTAAAACTTGATCATTTTGAATGAAATAAAATCCCATAAAATACTGAAAAATCTACAAAAATAGTTTTACCAATATACTTTGATAAACAAACATGCTTGCACAAAATCAAGGCATGTTACAAATGATTTGGACTATTTTTGTAATATGAAAAATTGGCTCAAATGAAAACAGTATTTTCCAAACTTGATTTTTCAAAACTTGTTTTTCCAAAACTTCACCAAATACAAAAACAAGATATTTAAACTCATTTGAAGCATAGAGTGTATGGATATGATCCACTACACAAACATGGTGAAATATCTATGTTTTTGACTTTAAACACTAAACATGGTTTTGGTTTAAACATATAAACTAGAATACCAAAAACCAAACATGTATTTTTCTAAAAGAAAATTCTTTTATAAAAACAAACTAAATCAAGAGTGTGTGTATATGATATACTTGAGCAATCCACCAACTATTCTATCCTTTACACTTTATCTAAAAACAAATCTTATAAAAACAAACCTAGACACAAGTCTTCATCTTCTTGAAGTCTTCACTTGAAGCGTTCTTGACTTGGTCCAAACACCGTGCAAGCTCCAAAACTTGACTTCAAATCCTTTGTTGAAGCTATGCACCTACTAAGATCTTGATCATAAATCTGTCACTAATTAAACACAAGATCATTAGTACTATAACTACATGAGTTGATCATCATCAAAACTAGAGTGATGGGCCTTTGGGCCAACAATCTCCCCCTTTTTGATGATGACAAAACTCATGAAGTTATATATGCATGGATTAAAGTAAAGCTTCAAAGAAGCTCCCCCTTAACTCATGCATCACAAATAAGCAATAGGATATGACAATGAAGCACATGCATAAACAAACATGTATGCAATTATAAGGAGATAAACATGCCAATCAAGCATAAAACAAAATCACAAAATCTTTTTCTCCTATTTGCAAAACAAAACATATATGTATAAACACAAATACTAATCCCCCTTAAGCAAGGAAAACATGCATATATCTCAAATACTTCTCCCCTTTTTGTCAATCATCAACAAAGGGGTTAAAGTAAAAACAAAATCAAATAAATTTTTCTCCCCTTTTTTTTTTGTCCGAAACAAGGAACCAATGATGGGGTAAACATAAATCAATCAATAAAGGATTATATGCGATATACATTCATGAAGAGGAAGACGCTAAGTTAGCTTCCCTACACATATGCATTACATGAAGAAGGGATGACAAGCCCCAATTCACATAACACATATTATGTAATGCATAAGAGGAGATGTGAAGCTCCCCCTACACACGTGTATCACATAAAGAAGAGTTGTCAAGCTCCTCAATATACAATAACTCAACATGAATCTATATCTAGAAGAGATGTTAAGCTCTCCTTGCATATAGGCAGTACAACTCAAAAATATTTTGATTTTTCTTATAAAACAAAATTTTGAATTTTCTCAATAAAACAAATCTTGAGATTTTTTTTTTAAAATTTTATTCTCTTATCATAAACAACTTTGTGCTTTAAACATGTAAAACAATCTTAACTCAAGCACAAATAACTCATATATATGTATGAAAAATGAGTATACCAATTGAAATTGATACATACATATATAAAAAAACAAAATATGAGTATATACAAAAATAGAGTCAAATTGATACCAATTGAAATGATTCAATGATACCAATTGAAACAATAATAGGATCATGTGTATAACTCATAAAACATTGAAGAATAAATAACTAGTTAAATTAAATTTTTTTTTGAAAAATTAGTTAAAGATCCTTCAAAAACATGAAACCAAATCATATGTTTTTCATGAATCATACTAAATACACAAAAATTCAAGCACTCATGGTCCATAAAGCTCAAAAATAATCATGAAACAAAGTCATGAATAAACAAATAAGGTGTGAGTGTTCAAAAATCATGTAACTAGCATTTTCATGAAAATAGTCAATGAAGCTCAAAATGATCAAAACAAATTATTCATTTTATTTTATCAAACCAAACATGAAAATTTATTTTTCATTAAAACAAAACAAACTTCTAGGTATATGTATGATTTATCTAAATCTAACAATATGCATACATATCCCAAACATAAAAGAGTCTATTAATAATATTTGCATGAAGGCAAGAGATTCACGGGTATACATGTATATTTATTAGATTTGAATAAAAATTACATATACATGAAGTAAAACATGAAAATAGGCAAAACAAGTGTAAATGAGAGAATCATCAAAACTAGGCTATACATGTGCATATAGTGAGTACAAATGAACAATGAAGTGCAAACATATATGAATCAATTTGTTGCTCACTACTTGAACATATATATATATACACAAGTTTTAATAGAATCTACATCTAAACATGTATTTACCATATGACATTCAAAACAAATAAAACATGAACATGCTAAATGATATTATCAAATGAAAAGCATGTAAATAAAATAAGAGTTTAGAAATAGTTACCAACTAAGGAACTATGTTCCAAAACTCCAAACATGGTGGTTGACCCACCAAACCTCCTTGATAGCGATGCATCTATATATGTGTCCATCAAGTCCATGTGCATCCACCATCAAGGCACCAACCTTCTCACATTTTGTGAGAGCCCTCACCTACATCAAATACAAAAGGTGGGGATTTTGGTACCCATTTTTTCTTGGGTCCTTGGGGGTTAGCTTTGTAAGGAACCCAAACATTTTTATTATTAGCAAAATTAATATGATGCAACTTATCAAAACAAAATTTTGCTAAATGGCCTTTGCGGCCACAATGTGTACACTTGTACACCTTAGGATTCTTATGTTTCTGAGTGTGATCATGACGTGCAACATAAGCATATGCATGATGATGATGTGCATGAACATGTGGAGTTTGTTTCTTAGAAAACAACTTCTCCAATCTAGTGTGATTAAATGCACATGAGCTCAAGGTGGAGCTCAAACAATCAATTTTATTTTTCAAAATTTTAATCTCACTATTATCAATGGTGGCATGTAAAGCATGGTGAGATTGAGAATCATTTTTCTTTTTCTTTTTAGAAAAACTTTCTTTTTCACAAATTTTTCTTTTTAAACAAGAGTTTTCTTGAAAAATAACTTCTTTTTGTTTTTCCACCAAAACAATTTTATTTTTCAAATTTGTGTTTCCTTCACAAAGATCATCCAATTTTGAAAGCAAGGAAACATTTTCATTTTTCAAAAACTCATTTTCTTTTTCAATGCATGCAACCTTATTTTCTAATGAATCTTTTTCATTAAGCATGCAATCAAATTTCTTTTCAAATTTTTATTATCTTTTCTTAGCATGTCATATTTTCCAAGTAATTGTTGACAAAAACAAGCAAGCTCATCATATGACATGTCATTTTCATCTACCTCGGATTCGGTAGTTACCTCAAGGGGGTTATCCCCTTGGACCATATAGCACTTGTTGGAGATGTCGCTTCCAACATCCGAGTCGCTCCCCGCATAGTATTGATCATTTTCGCCAAGGGAGAGGAGGGTGTTCTAAACTACAAAAGCCAAATCAAGATTAGCAACCCTAGATAAATAATCATCATTTAGGGTAGATCTTAAAGCATGTAGGGCTTTTGCATTAGCCTCAAGATTCTTGCCATTTAAACAATAATCATTAGTGATGGCAAGGTAAACATGAATGCCTAGGGCTTTAAGGTACAAAGACATCTTAACCTTCCAAATTTAGATATTAAGAATGTCAAACATGGGTGGTGACATGAAGTCCATGGTGTGTGTACAAAAATATTGTGATTAGCCTAAAAAGAGGATTTTTAACTCTAGGTTGTAAGACCCAAATTCAGAGCACTTGGCTCTGATACCAATTGTAGGATCACCTAAGGGGGGTGAAAAGGTGATGGCTAATCTAATGGTCACTTAATGCCAAATAATGCGGAATTAAAAACAATTATAACCTAAACTAAACTCTTGAACTAAACACCACGTATAACACAAGAGTGTAGCCGAATTCCCCGTGAAGGGCTCTGGACTAACTCCTCTAGATTCCCCTAGATAAGGTTGAGGTGCCGCGTTGGCTCTCTTGGTTAAATACAAGTGTTAGCAAACAATCCCAAGCATGTATATCAATAAAGCACAATATGAATATCAAGCATGTAAGGATAAGCAAATAAAAGCATGCAAGATATACACAAGAGATATAGAGAGAGAGTGAGCAATCGCAAACACAAGGGATTTGTTTTGAGGTTCGAGCACACTTGCTCTACATCCCCGCCTTCGACACACGAAGGATTTCCACTATGCTTGATCCCAATGGATCACTCCTCGGTGCCGCAACACCTACAATCCCTCGGACTCTCTAGTCCCGTACACACCGCAAGCCCCACAAGCTTGCCGAGGCCGCACCTCAAACCAAGAGTTCACACACGAACTCTAAACCACGCGAACGCACTCGTCCGCCTCCTCAAAGTACAAAGAACAAGTCTTTGGTGATCACAACACTTTGATCACCTAAAAACTATCTCACCACAACACTCCTATAAGATGAATAATCAATGGGTTGCTCAAGTGTTTGTGTGAGAAAACAAGGATGAGAATGGTGGAGGAAAACTCAAGAAAATCTCTTTTAATCACTCTTGATAAAAACTCTCTTTTGATTTGGAAATGAAGCTCTAAAACTTGTGGATATAACCACTGAAATATGTGGGAAAAACTAGCCCAAAACTCTTCTTGAAATCTTGTCGAAAATAGCCCCCAAATGCCCCAATTTATAGGGCTCCAAAAACTAGCCGTTTGAGGCCTGACAGAACTGTCGGTCGACCGTCCGTCGACCGGCCAACGGTCATATTTCAGACCGTTGAGCCATCGGTCGACCGGTCGGTCGACCGAGGCCAGGATACAGAGAGCAAGTCTCTCTGTCCGGTCGACCGGTCGGTCGACCGGGGCCTTTCCAGAGAGCAGAGCTCTCTGGACGGTCGACCGGGTCAGTCGACCGGCCCTCCTGCCAGATACTGGCGTGCACGCTGTGCACGTCGGTCGACCGCGGTCGACCTGCTGAAGCCAGGCAGCACAGTCAAGGGGATTTAAAACTTGGTCATTTTGAATGAAATAAAATCCCATAAAATACTGAAAAATCTACAAAAATAGTTTTACCAATATAATAAACAAACATGCTTGCACAAAATCAAGGCATGTTACAAATGATTTGGACTATTTTTGTAATATGAAAAATTGGCTCAAATGAAAACAGTATTTTTCCAAACTTGATTTTTCAAAACTTGTTTTTCCAAAACTTCACCAAATACAAAAACAAGATATTTAAACTCATTTGAAGCATAGAGCGTATGGATATGATCCACTACACAAACATGGTGAAATATCTATGTTTTTGACATTAAACACTAAACATGGTTTTGGTTAAAACATATAAACTAGAATACCAAAAACCAAACATGTATTTTTCTAAAAGAAAATTCTTTTATAAAAACAAACTAAATCAAGAGTGTGTGTGTATATGATATACTTGAGCAATCCACCAACTATTCTATCCTTTACATTTTATCTAAAAACAAATCTTATAAAAACAAACCTAGACACAAGTCTTCATCTTCTTGAAGTCTTCACTTGAAGCCTTCTTGACTTGGTCCAAACACCGTGCAAGCTCCAAAACTTGACTTCAAATCCTTTGTTAAAGCTATGCACCTACTAAGATCTTGATCATAAATCTGTCACTAATTAAACACAAGATCATTAGTACATAACTACATGAGTTGATCATCATCAAAACTAGAGTGATGGGCCTTTGGGCCAACAAATAACTCTATACTTGTAGTTGGACTATATAACAAGGATCCATGCAGTCCAGTTGCAAATTTCTTTACTATTAATTTGCCGTCTGGATGTACTGAGGATGTGAGAGCCTAGGCTCTGATACCATCTTGTAATGTCCCGATCCCACGGGTATGAAGATGTTACTGTGACGTACATATGTAGGTCAAAAATACCCTCACATATATACGTTAAGCATCAGTACAGGCAAGAATCAGAGTACGAAAGTACGTGGAGTATTATACATTCCAACATATAAGTACAATTACAAAGTTATCATACAATGTGATATAATATTACAAGAATATTACATCACCGATAGGCGCAAATGTGAGAATACAAAGAGATATATAAATATGAATAGTATAGAAGATGCTCACGAGTTACAAAAGAAAAACTCGGGGATGAGCAAGGGGCCTGGAAGGATGGGGCTCCAGACGGTTCGCCGATGATCCACACTTTCTCTTCGCACCTTTGATCAGCAACCGGAAGAATCCATAAGCTCCAAACTTTGGGATCTGAACATGCAAGTCCTGGGGGGTCAGAACTTCCCAACGAGTGGTGTGGTGAATGCCAAGTGACGTGCATAGATAAGCACACATGTATTGATAAATCTGAGTCAAAGAGCATGTATGGATAACCGTGTCGTGAGCACAAGCATACAGGAGCAGGTAAGGAGACAGAAGGTAAAGTAAATATGGTAAAGTCAGTTATATAAGCCCAAATTATTGATCCGTAAGATTAGCACGCCGATAGAATAATCCAAATAAGAAAACCCTCATATACATACCCTATATCTCACATCACTGTATCCTGAGTTCATATAACCTGAATTGACTCCTAATCTACGAAACATCATAAACTGATAGAAAACTGATAAAATTGATAACACTGAATACAGGCAAAACCAGCTGTGTAAGCTCAGTTTACAGCTTCATAAGACCAGTACGTCGAAGGAATAATCCAAACAAGGAAACCCTCATTTGTATACCTTTGTCTCATGTCACCATAATCGAGTGTATACAACCCGAATTGCAAAGCAACACAACAAATTATTAATTAGCATCTTATTATTAGTATTACTTGACTTACCACATATCTCTAGGTATATGCCCTAGCGTCCCAACACGCATACATCCATATATGAGTAAGTTGAGGTTGTTATTAAAAACTGATGATGAGACCAATGGGTTATTTTTACAATGGGTCCCGTACATACTGGGACCACGGCCCAGGATGTTCCAGTGCTGACCTGGAACCTGCCGCTTGGCAAACAGGAGGTGGGTCTTATATTTTGCCAATTTAGGAATATAACAGGAGGTAGGGAGTCAGCACTCCCCTTCGACACCTGGAGGCCTTTGGTAGATTTGGAAGTTAGAGTTGCACAACATACCTAATACCACTGTAAACATATTCACCACTTGAAGTCCATCAGTTTTCCCCTTACCCGATATAAGCTGTCCTTTTTATAGTTTATTATTATGTAATTATCATATTTATGGGAATAACAGGAGCATGACAGGTTCAGTAGTTTGATTAGTCTCTAAAACTGCATATTTTATACCACCTCTTCACATTTATTTAATACTAAATTCTGCTAATAATACCTCTCTTGTATGTTTCTAGGTCCATGGTATGAAATGAAGAAGAAGACCCAAAATCACCATTTAATTGGTGATTAAAAGCCTATAAAGATAGCCATTGACTTTGGAGGATAGTTTCATCAAAACTGGGGGCCTAAATCCAGAAACCAGAACATACAACCGACAAGGGATAAGCGGGCAGCGCGCAGCAGGCGGCGCTGCGCGCGCCGTCCTGGTACAGCCACAGAAACGTGGCTTTGGCTGCGTTTCCGTGACTGTACTGGCGCCGTTGAGCCAGTACTTTGGACCAGGGTTCACCCCTGGCCCCCGTTCTCTTGGTGCCTATAAATACCCTCCCTTGGAGTTTTACAGAGAGATATACAGAGAGTTAGGGTAGTTTTATTCTTCATATTGTATTTAGGGTAGTTTAGATTAGTTGTTCTTCTTCTTCCTCCTTTATATTTTTCATTTCTTGTAGATCTTGTAATAGGGGAGAGAGAGTGGTACATGGTTAAAAAGCAAGAGTGCTTATAATAGAAGGTGATAATCTATGAAAGGTTCTCTCTTTACCTCTCTTTGTTTTCTTCTCTCTAACTCCTTTTACATGTTTAGCTAATTTTCTCTCATGACAACTAACTACTAACTACTAACTTACTAACTTCTTACTTGATAATCCACATGAATCTAATAGCCTCTACTTGGCCTTGCTCTTGCAAGAGCCATTGATGGCTCATGATGATGGATTCTAACACTCTAACATCCTAACTCCCTAACAAGCTAATATTACTTTACTTCATGCTTACTCTTGTTTAGTTTTGATGGTTTAAGTGTAGCTTGCACTTGTTTTGTTGAGTGTGGATGTGAAAGTTATCATATGGGTTTTGCTTTGAAACGCTCTTTAACCAAGGACTAGTGATGGCCAAGGATATATGTGAGGCAACTATCACTAAGAGGTTAGCATGTTGGTGGAGCCATTAGTAGTCAGGAGCCATGAGTTTTCTTTTCTTTTTACTTTGTTTTAGAAATATATCAAAAATCACAAAAATCATCTTTTCTATGTTTCCCACTTCTTTGTGCTTTATCGTAACCTTATTTTTTTATTCTTTGTTTTCTTTTCTTTTGATTCTTTAAAATGTTGAAGAAACTTTAACACACACGTGAACATACCGGTAAAGCTTCTATCACTTTCTGTCCATGTGGATTCGACCCATTTAGCCTCTATGCTATAACAAAAGTATCGAGGAAACCAAAGCACACACACTTTAAATATTGATTTCAGAACATACACTTTTTGTGCCACGTTTTTCCCCGATCAAATTTTGGCGCCATTGCCGGGAATGGGAATGGTTTGATCTCACGTTTTTGTTAACTTTTCTTCTTTATTTTTGGTGTGCAGGTTAAATTTTTAGCATTGCAGAAGTCCACACTTGCTTTGTGTAGTTGGGTAAATTCTTGTATATTATTATATTCTGCTACTACGTTTTGTTTATATTACCCGTGCACTGTAATAATTTTAAGAACTAAAGGTAATTGGATGTTTTAAAATAGTTTAGACATTTGCATCTAGGCACGTGTCGATTTCAATTCCAATATACTGTATTTTATTCTTGTGTTGTTGTGATCTTGACAGAGGTGTACATATTGCATTGCATATAGCTTGGACAAACACGTGGGTGATTTACTCGCTTTGTGTGTTCATTCTTATCTATGTTGCACACTTGCACGAATTGAACTTAAGGGCAAAACCCAATACAACATAAGGTGGGGAAGTCATTACCCTCCCTTAGCCCAAAAATCACCTCCCTGCTCACACAACCCAAGCCTAAATAAAACTTGCTAGACATTGGCTCCTAGGGACATCTCTGACTCATTTAGGAGATTGACCTAAGGTGAAAGTTGTTAGAAGATGACTCTTGTCAAATCGGTGTCGAAGGTTGGGGATTGAGAGGCGAAACCTCGAAGAATAGTAGTTTGACATAATTAGGCCCGTTGCTCCGACACGGATATCTCCCGCTGATCTTGCCCCTAGCTGGCCGATTAACTTGTGGTCAGATTCTGACAATGTACCCCCGTGGACAGTCTAACCAGTTAGGAGTCGTCTAGGTCTAAGTCAACCCTAGCATAGGTTTGTTTTCTTTTCTTTCCTTTTTCTTTATTTGTCTGTTTGTTTGTTTGTTTTTCTTTTTTTTATAAATTGTGAAATGGATTTTAGCAACAACAATTTTTTCAATTCTAATATGAATCCATATTTCACCCCGACCTCATTTGACTCGGATAACTCTGACCCGACTATGTACAACGTGAATCAACCATATATGCCGAGTTGGGATTATCCGACTAAATATGACCCATATCCCCAATCCTATGACTATAATTTTCAAAACAACTTTCACTCTTTACAGAGTTCATGGGGATTCACCTCCTCCGAGTTAAATTTTCAACCACATTGTCCACAATTTCCATAATATTCATTCCCTGATTCTGCTTCACATCCTCCTTTTCCTGAACCACCAATTGAAAAAAAAAATCATCGTTGCAAAGGACTTTGGGAGAAGCGATAGAGGCCTAAAAATAATTTGAAAACATGATGTCCTCATCATGTCAACAAAATTTTCAAAATTCATATATTTCTTTTCCATAATCACTCAAAGGAAAATCATTGTGGGAAAAAACTATGAAATTCGTACAAGAGACCAAGCGAATAATGTAAAATATGATTGATTGCTCATGTCCATCAGATGTTCATATGACTCATGAATCATGTCATTTGGAAATCCTGATTCAATTTTATCATACCAACCTGAACTTGACCAACATCAAATTCTTGATAGTTTGACAAGTTATCCAATTCCTAAAATTAAACTTGAAGATGAATGTGAACCTGAGCTCGATTCGAGTCCAATCCTTGAATCAATATCGACTCCTGTAGTGTTACCTAAACTAAGTAACATTCTTGAGCTAGTTTTGATTCTCATAATTCCTGAACTTGAATCGATCATTTCACCCATTCACATTCCTTCCGTGAACGAAAATCAAGATTCAATTTCATTACATCCATTTGAACTTCCCCAAAATTTTGAGAAACACCTTGACATTTTGGCAAGTTATCCTTTTCCTGAAATTGAACTTGAGCTTGAAAGTGATTTTGAACCTCAAGTTGGCAATTCCATTTCACTTTTTGATTCAATAATGACTCTGGTATTTTTACCAGATTTTTTTCTCCATTCCAGAGTCAACATTGAATCCTGTACCAGTACACCATGAAATTGAATCACCAATATCTTATGATCACACTTCATTGATGGGGAAAGTGTGTGAACGTCAATTCTTTGGTTTGGACCCCATTTTTGAACCAGTTTTGACTCCCCATTTTGAATCTCGACTTGATCTGAGTCAAAATTCTGAGTCCGTATCGGTTTTTTATTCCTGTTCCATTTGAGTCCGTATACATCTCCCAAAATCACACTTCATTGTCGGACAAGGATGTTGAAGAAAATGACTCAGTAATTATTTTTGAAAATTAGAAGTTAGATGGGGATAATTTTTTAAATAAGACCATTCACTCAATCATTCTTTTACTGGGTCATATTAGAGAGGTCACTGGTGAGTTTCTGCAAGATCCACATTATCTTGATTGGGTAGCAACGCTTGGCCCAATCAGACCTCCACCGGAGCCACCACCATAAGGTAATTTTCTTTCTCTTCCTATTTGTTTCATGTATATACACATTCACGATGCATTGAAGATAATGCATGAGATAAGTATGGGGGAGGATTTACTAACATAGTTAGTTTTATATTTTCTTTCTTTTACACTTCTTTTTAGGAACTTTTTAAAAAAAATTCTTTTGTATAAAAACTTTTTTCTTTTCTTTTTACAAAACTTTTTGAGAAAATTAAGATTATATTAGGAATTAGGAAGACATAAAATTATGAATTTTTAAACCAAGTCAAAATAATAGACCTTGTTTAAATTTTAGGGTAAGAAAATAAGATTGAAAAGATAATTTGATCTTGAATTTTTTGCCTTAGATTTATGCACTTCACACTTACACAATTTTTTAGGAATGAAACAAAGACTGAAAATGTCATAAAAATTATATATATAAAAAATGATAATAAAACCACTTATTGAAGTTGGGTAATTCTGCCTCAGGAAGCATGATTATTCACGCCTAAAATGGTGAACAAAAACAAAATAATCCCCTTTAGTTTTGTGGCCTTGTTTACTCGAGTCCTTAAGTCCGAGGGATGTTTTCTCATCTGGTGCCCTAAAACTATCTGGTTTGGGAGTCACCGACTAAAGGCTCACTACTCGGGTAAGCTAGAAAGCCTAAAAAAACCTAAGGGAAGAAAAAGAAAAAAATATAAAATAAATGACATGAAAGTTAGAGTCGATATCCTAAAAATCTTCACTGTTCACAAAGTGCATATTTTTCTAAGAGTTTTATGAAAGATCAAAGAATCGATTCAATTTTAAATTCTTACATTTAATTTATAACAAGATTTTGCATTTTGACTTAGTTTAAGGAAAAATAATTTCTGGTTAACTTATGACCTTAGATCACTTAAATTTTCGCAAAAATATTTCAACACTTTTCTCTATTTCAAAATGTGTTTTCAAAATACTAACATTTGATTTATTTCTTTATGCATTTTGTGGGTGTAATCCACTGAAAATCCTTAGGAGACACAACTCCACCTCTAGGGGAAACCTAGATGTTTAACAGCTTGTTGCACATGCTCAGTGATCGTAAATTGAAAGTGATAAGAATTACCATCTAGCTTTGGGCTAACGGGTCGTGTCCACGAGGAGGATGTGATAGAAGCTTTTCGGTGTTTTTGTTTAGAAAGCAAAGAATGGTGTTTGTTTTTTAGTTGAAAAGAGAATGGAGAGAGGGGAAGTGATTTAAAGAAAAACTTAAAACTTAGAGAAGGCTTTGAAAAAGGTGATCTTTAGAAAATGATGAAGATTGTTTGGTTGTTTTTAATATAGGAAAAAGATCTGGGTTCACTAATTTTCTGCTCAACTACTTACTTATCTCAAGAACATTTTGGTGCATCACTTTTATCATAGGCAAAAACCTTAGTTTCTTTTAATGTCCAAGTAAAACAAATAAGATGATTTTGGATTAAATCTTAAGGTCTTTCTTAACGCAACATTAAAAAGAGAATATTAAACCATCAAGCGCAGCAAGTATGGAAATAAAAACTGTTTAAAAAGATTTGTGCTTTGAAAGTCCAAGTTTAAAATAAAGACATCCTCAAGTGCTTTCAAGAACGAAGTTTAACTCAGGTATTTTCTGATTTAAAAGAGTTGCTTTCATAAAAATCAATCAAGAGAAAAGAGGTAGAAGAGATTAATTAGTGAACCCAGAAGATGATTTAGCTACTCATGATGAAAGAAAAACAAACAAGAGAATGAAATCAAACATAAACATACCGAATTTGAGTCGAGTTGAATAAGCGAGTTGAAGCTCCTTTGATTGTCACTTCAAAGATGAATTACACACTCAATTTCACTCTTCTCTCATTGCTTGTCTAAACTGAAAAATAAAGAGGAGATACAACTTCTCCGAACTATCTAACAATACTCCTAAAACCCTAAAAAATGAACAATAATTCTAATCTAGTCTTCACTCCTTTTTTCAATACAAAACCCTGCCTTTTATAGGCAAAAACCCAGAGGAAAAGGAGTGAGGAGATAAGGGGAGCAAACGCTCCCCTTATCTCCACCAACAAGCCGCGGATCCGCGGGTAGGATGTGGCCAAATGGCCACATCCTGGTGGAGATCTGGCTGGCGTGGGATTTAGCTCCCTTTTGTCTTGCTGGATTCACTGTTTGGCTCTGATTCTAATATGATCTTCGGTGATTCTCAAGCTAACCAATTAGGATTCTTATAAAATCAAATTAACCAGTTTTCAACCTCCCTGATCTGCCATAATCTATCCTGATCTTCTGATTTCGAATTAATTCTGAATTAAATCAGAATTTGATGGGCTTTTGGGCTTGTTTTTCTTCCCTTTCCTTAAGCAATGGGCCTACACTTAATAAAGAAAAATAAGACTTTATTAATAGGATTTATTAGATAATAAACATGGTAATGTGACAATATATATGCAATATATGTGACCGATCACTCAGTGCATTTGCGTCACCTCCGAAAGTGGTGTAATAATTTCCTTAGTTCTTTTTGTTTTGCTCGGGATGAGCAAAAGACAAGGGTGGGGATGTGATTAGTCTCTAAAACTGCATATTTCATACCACATATTCACATTTATTTAATATTAAATTTTGCTAATAATACCTCTCTCGTATGTTTCTAGGTCCATTGCATGAAAGAAGAAGACCCAAAATCACCATTTAATTGGTGATTAAAAGCCTATAAAGATAGCCATTGACTTTGGGGGGTGGTTTCATCAAAACCAGGGGTCCAAATTCAGAAACCAGGACATGCAGCCGATAGGGCGACCAAGCAGGCAGCGCGCAGCAGGCGGCGCTGCACGCGCCGCCCTGGTACAGCCGCGAAAACGCAGCTTTAGCCGTATTTTCATAGCTGTACTGGTGCCGTTGCGCCAGTACTTCAGGCCAGGGTTTGCCTCTGGCCCCTGTTCTCCTGGTGCCTATAAATACCCTCCCTTGGTGTTTTACAGAGAGATATCCAGAGAGTTAGGGTAGTTTTCTTCTTCATGTTGTAATTTAGGGTAGTTTAGGTTAATTGTTCTTCTTCTTGCTCTTTAGTATTTTTCATTTCTTGTAGATCTTGTAATAGGAGAGAGAGTGGTACATGGTTGAAAACAAGAGTGTTTGTAATAGAATGTGACAATCTATGAAAGGTTCTCTCTTTATCTCTCTTTGTTTTCTTCTCTCTAATTTCTTTTACATGTTTAGCTAATTTTCTCTCATAGCAACTAACTACTAACTACTAACTTGCTAACTTCTTACTTGATAATTCATATGAATCTAATAGCCTCTACTTGGCCTTGCTCTTGCAAGAGCCATTGATGGCTCATGATAATGGATTCTAACACTCTAACATCCTAATTCTCTAACAATCTAATATTACTTTATCCATGCTTACTCTTGTTTAGTGGTTTAAGTGTAGGTTTAAGTGTAGTTTGCACTTGTTTTGTTGAGTTTGGATGTGAAAGTTATCATATGGGTTATGCTTTGAAACGCTCTTGAACCAAGGATTAGTGATGACCAAGGATACATGTGAGGCAACTATCACTAAGAGGTTAGCATGTTGGTGGAGCCATTAGTAGTTAGTAGGCATGAGTTTTCTTTTCTTTTTACTTTGTTTTAGAAATATATCAAAAATGACAAAAACCATCTTTTCTACGTTTCCCACTTCTTTGTGTTTCATCGTACGCTTCTTTTTTCATTCTTTGTTTTCTTTTCTATTGATTCTTTAAAACGTTGAAGAAACTTTAATAGATACGTGAACATACAGGTAAAGCTTCTATTGCTTCCCGTCCCTATGGATTCGACCTGTTTAGCCTCTATGCTATAACGGAAGTATCGAGGAAGCCAAAGCACACACACTTTAAATATTAATTTCAAAACATACACTTTTTGTGCACGGTTTTCCGCCGATCAGAGTTACAAGAGTACGTAAGTACAAGAAATACAAGTCGCTAAATATATAATACGGGATAACAGGTAAGATTCCTGAAATATGATAAGCAAAAGACAAGTGGTAATGTATCAGGTGTCAGGCGATAAGTGATATCAAACAGGAGCCAAGTGTCAGCATGCAGGAGTCAAGTGGCAAGTAATAGCATGTCAAGTGGTAAGCATAGAAGATATCACTATACAGGAAAACGGTACCGATACAAGGGATCGACACGCATACAGGAAAACGGTACCGATACAGGAGATTGGTGCGAACACAAGAAAATAATACCGATACAGGGGATCATTACGAATATAAGAAAACAACACAGTTTTAGAAAATAGAATAAATACAGGTTTCAAACTCTTCACAGCCATCAAGGAACGAATAAATGTTGAATTAACAAGTAGACAAGCAATAATGCTAGCAAGTGTACATCCAATTGAAGCTAAGAAGCTAGAGCAAAGCTAACGTACAGCACTAGACACCATCACGTCGGAATAGTTACCGCTCGTGGCACGGCTAAACGCATACGACGGAGCGAGCGTATGAATGCTATTCTACTGCGTGTGGCGTAGCCGCACTCACAGCGTAACTATGCTCGAACAGAGTTAGCGGCAAAGTGCTGAGCGTTAGGTCTGCCTACCAGGCGTAGCAAATGACCTGACGGTCTAAACACACTCCTCTTTCGAGGAAGTGAGTGAAAGCCCGTAGGGCTGAAGGGCCAGAAGGCCAAGTAGATACCTGCAGAAGTGTTAATACTAAACACACGCATGTATATATAGTAATAACTAGCTATCAGTAGAGTAGTGAAATGGTAGGCTGAGTAAGACAGGAATAAGGTTAGCGAGCAGACACACGAACAATCAAGCGGAGCTAGACCAGCTGGAGCGAGACTAGCGTACAACGCTAGAGGCCATCACACTCAGCGTAGTTACCGCTTGTGACGATGCCACAATAATGTACAACTATCAATCATGGCATAACTACACTCGAGCGGAGTTAGCAGGAAAGCGCTGTGCGCTAGACTCGCCTACCAGGCGGAGCATGAGAGCCTGGAGGCTGAACGCAACCTGAAGGTTGGGTATAGAAAGCCCGGAGGCTGAACGCAGCCCGAATGTTGGGTATAGTACCCACACAAGATGTTAGTACCAAACGAGCACACATATAAACGTGAAAATAACTAGACTACCATGGAGTGGTTAAGCCCAAAGGCGGAGTGGGGAGCCTTGAGGCTAAACGACCATGAAGGGTCTGCCATGCATAGTATAAAGCAGTAAAAGAACATATCATAGGCATGGTATATGTATAGGAAATAAATACACTAGTACAAACATTCGTCACAGGCATAACATATGTAAAATACTGGGCACTCGGCACATACAAATACAAGGGTACAACCCAATACTAAATACAAACACAATCCTAAAATACAGGATAAAATACATAGTCGACCCGATGAAGCGGGGAAACCCAAAATGTGGCGAGGACACTCACCTAAATCTTCGAAAAAGTCGCGAAGTCCTGGAGTCTCAAACACGTGCACGCCACCAATATTTATATTTAATATATATAGAGAGAGAGAATAAGAGAGAGGAGAGAAAGAGGAGAGCTAGAGAGAAAGAGTTCTAGAGAGAGAAAGAGAGCTAAAGAGATCTAGAGAGAAAGAGTGAGAGAGTTAGAAAGAGAAAGAGATCTAGAGAGAAAGAGAAAGTGAGCTAGAGATAGAAGCAAATTAGAGAGAGAGAAATGGAGAGAGAGAGAGACATGAGAAAGACAGAGATAGATGAGAGAAAGAGAAAGGAGGGCGGAGCCCCCTTGCCTTTTCACGGCCGGGGCCCCTGGCCCTGGCCTTGCCAGGCTCTGGCCTCGGCCGCACAGCCAGAGGTCACCAGGGTGGCGGCGTCGCCGGCCTGGAGGGGCAGTGCCAGCCAATGGAAAAGAAGGGGTGGAGTTGAAGAGGAGGTGGTAGTAAATAGTGATGGTAGTAGAGGTGATGATGATGATAGTTGTGGTGGTGATGTTGATTTGGGTGGTGGGATGTTTAAATTGAAGGAGATGGGAGGAGGAGGAGCAGGGAGTTGTGGTGGTGGAGTTGGAGTGGAGAAGATGGTGGTGGTGGTTGATTTGAGAATTAGAAGGAGATGAAGTTGGTGATTGAAAGCAGAAGAAGAAGAAGATAAAGAAGGTAGAGTATTGAAGGAGGAGGATAAATTAGTGGAGTAGGTGGTGGCGTCGGGGTTATCGTCAAGATGAGGAGGTCGCCAGAGGTGGTGGCACGCTGGGTTGGCGCGGTGAGGCCGGCGGCGCTGGTCCAGAGAAGAGAGGGAGAGGCAAAGAAGAAGGAGAGAAGGAGAAAAAGAATGGAAAATAGGAAAAGAAAAAGAAAAGAAAAGGAAAAAGAAAGAGAGAGATTGAAAGGGAGAGTGAAGGGGATGGGAGTAAATGAGGGTATGTGGGTCGGTAGGTGGGTTGATGAGACAAAAGAAAAGGGAAAGAAAGAAAGAAATGAAAAGTTCCAAAAATAATAGTATTATAATAATATCAGAAAATATCGACTATTTTAGAAAAATTCTCAAAAATAGCCAGATGTAGAAAACATCACCTTGAGGAATAATGTGAAATCAATTTTTAGAAATAAAATCCCATTTTCATATTAAAAATTTTGAAATCAACCAGCGATACTAGCTGACACCAAATTTGACCGAGTTTTGATAAATTCAAAAAATTCTCCAAAAATATATTAAAATAGAAAATGTGATTTTAAAAAATAATGTGAAAGCTAATTTTAGAGATTTAACTATTTATAAGTTAAAAATCCTAGAATCGACCAGTGATACCGATCGACACCGATTTTGGAGATTTTGTAATTTAATTCGAAAAAATTTCAGAAAATCATGAAAAATCTAGAATATTGAAAAATGATGTTTGAAACTAAAATTAGTCAAATTTGACTACCGAAAAGAGCAAATCGAGTGTTACACTAGGATTGGGTCCCCGGTTCAGATTAGGGCTGACTCTGTGTCACGAATCCGGATCCAATGCAAGATAATCGCATAAATAATAATAAAACAAAACAAATACAAAAAGTAAATCAAAAAATATGATCAAAAAATCTAAATACGTAACTAAGTACATATTCCGAGAATGGGGGGTTACATGATATTATTTTAAATAAGACCATTCACTTAATTATTCTTTTAATGGGTTGTATTCGAGAGGTCACTGGTGGGTTTTTGTGAATTTCACAATCTTTGAATTAGGCCACATTTCATGGACCAATCAGACCACCACCAGAACCACCATCCTGAGTTGATTTTTTCTTTCCTATTTGTTTCATATATATACACATTCACGATGCATTGAGGACAATGCATGAGAAAAGTGTAGGGGAGGGTTTACTAACGTAGTTTGTTTTAAATTTTCTTTCTTTTACACTTCTTTTTAGGAAATTTTTAAATTTTTTAGAAACCTTTTTCTTTTCTTTTTACAAAACTTTTTGGAATAAGAGATATAGTTTTTAAGAAAGTTAAGATTATCTCGGGAATTAGGAAGACTAAAAATTATGAATTCTTAAACAGAGTCAAAATAATAAATCTTGTTTAAATTTTAGGATAAGGAAGTAAGATTGAAAAGATAATTTGATCTTGAATTTTGTGTCTTAGATATATGCACTTCACACTTACACAATTTTTGGGATTGAAGCAAAGACTGAAATACAATATTATAAATAAAAAAATATATAAAAAAATAATAATAAACACCACTTATTGAAGCTGGGTAATTATGCCTCAAGAAGCATGATTATTCATGCCTAAAACGGTGGACAAAAAATAAAATTATCCCTCTTAGTTTTGTGACCTTGTTTACTCGAGTCCTTAAGCCCGAGAGATGTTTTCTCATTTGCTTCCCTAAAACCAATCTGGTTTGGGAGTCACCGACTAAAGGCTCACTACCCGGGTAAACAAGAAAGCCTAAAAAACCTAAAGAAAAAAGAAAAAATTGAAACACATATATGACATAAAAGTTAGAATTGATATTCCAAAAATCTTCATTGTTTACAAAGTGCATACTATCTAAGAGTTTTATGAAAGATCAAAGAATCAACTCAATTTCAAAATCCTTATCTTTAATTTATAACAAGAACTTGCATCAAGACTTAGTTTAAGGAAGAATAATTTCTTGTTAACTTATGACCTTGGATCACATAAATTTTCGTAGAAATATTTCTACACTTTTTTCATTTCAAAATGCGTTTTCAAAATACTAACATTTGATTTCTTTTTTTGTGGATTTTGTGGGTATAATCCGCTGAAAACTCTCAGGGGACAAAACTTCTCCTCTAGGGAATACTAGAGCTTTAATGGTCTGTTGCACACGCTTAATGCAATAACGTCACCTATGAAAGTGGTGTAATAATTTTCTTAGTTTTTCTATTTTGCTCCAGACAAGCAAAAGATAAATGTTGGGGTATGATTAGTGTACATATTTGCATATTTCATACCACATCTTCACATTTATTTTATATAATCTTGTTAATAATAGCTTTCTTATATGTTTCTAGGTCCATGGCATGAAATGAAGAAGATGCCCAAAAATCCCATTTATTTGGTGATTTTTAGAGCCTAGATATAGTCATTGACTTTGGAAGTCTATTTTGCTGCAACAGGGTGCAGATATCAAAGAACCAACAACAGGTACATGGAGTAGTATGCAGCAGAAGGCTGCACAGAACCAACAGAAGGTACATGGAGTAGTGTGCAGTAGGATGCTGCACCTTTGGTGCCGCACGTGCGGCGCCCGTACTGTCTTGGAAACACGACTTTTCCGTGGCCATGTTGTGGGGCCACGTGTCGAGCATTGACGCGTGGCCCCGTAAAGCTTTGCTGGCACCCCCTGGTCTATAAATACCCTATATTGGCCCAAATTTCCAAAAAGGAAGGCATGTAGTGTAGTTCTTCCCATTTGTGTAGTTTAGTTGTTCTTTTCTTCTTTCTTTTGTTTTTCTTTTCTTTTGTAGATCATGTAATAGGAAAGAGAGTGATTCTTAGGATGAAAGTTAGAGTGCTTGTAATGGAGGGTGACACTTTATGAAAGGTTCTTTCTTTATCTCTACTTATTTTTATCTCTCTAACTCTTTACATGCTAAGTTTTTTCTCTCATGGTAACTAACCACTAACCACTAACTTGCTAACTCCTTACTTGATAATCCATATGAATCTATTAGCCTCTACTTGACTTTGCTTTTGCAAGAGCCATTGATGGCTTATGATGATGGATTCTAATACTCTAACGTCTAACTCTCTAACAAGCTAACATTACTTTATTTCATGCTTGCTCTAGTTAGTTTGATGTTTTAAGTGTATCTTGCACTTGTTTGTTTAAATTTGGATGTGATGAGTGATCTTATGGGTCATGCTTTGAAAAGCTCTTGAACTAAGGAATAGTGATGGCCAAGGATACATGTGAGGTAACTATAACTAAGTGGTTATAATATTGGTGGAGCCATTAGTAGTTAGTAGCCATTAGTTTTCTTTCATTTCTACTTTGTTTTAGAAATAATCTCAAAATCATAAATACCTACTCTTTTATGTTTCATCTTTGTTTTCACCGTACTCTTCTTTTTTCATTATTTGTTTACTTTTCTTTTGATTCTTTAACACATTGAAGAACCGTTAACATACACGTTAATATACCATTAATACTTCTATCACCTCCCGTCCTTGTGAATTCGACCCGTTTAGCCTCTATACTATAATAAAAGTATCGCGGAAGCTAAAGCACACAACTTTAATTTTTAATTTCAAAACGACACATTTTTTGCACGGTTTTTCCCCGATCAGTGTGTAAGCTTGAGCAATTAAAGCTAATTTATTCTTTACAAGAGATATATACTCACAAACTCTAAACTCAAGTCTTCTTGTAGATCTTCTTCTCCAAGTAGACTTGATTCAAACTTGATTCTCTGAGCTAGACTCCATCTTGAGTACTAGATATATTCTATAAGTTTGAGCTCTTGAATCACCATATGTTAGATCTAAATTTGACTTTGAGTTTTTTTAGTGAAGTTAAACATCAACAAAGATCTTAATCAATATCTAAAACTTAAACACAACAAGATCATTATACTATGACTATATGAGTTAGTCATTGATTGAGATTTTACCTGCACACAAAATATAGTATTTCAGATTTAAGAATAGGATGTGCAAGGTACTCAATTCTACCGCTATAGCAAGTGGCTATGCGGGTCGTGATCCACATGGAGGGACTAGCGATGGAAGCTTGTTTAGTAAGTTTTCTTTTTTTTTTATTATTTATAATGATATTTACAATGATATTTACAATGAAAAAGAGTGAAAGAGATTGGGAATATTGTAGTGTTGGTAATCTAAACTAAAGAAATAAAAGAAAGTAAACTAAAAACTAAAAACATACTTACCTCTTCGGCGTCTGCTTACCTTTGGACCGTATCAATGATGTACCTTTCTTTGAAGGCGAGCGAAGCATGGAATATAAGATCTTCCCCATTCCCGATTTACACTATGAAATAAAAGGGCGAGCTATATGATTGGTCACTAATGTTGCATATTTAATATCACATTTTCATACTGATTTTAGAATAAAAGCCTGCATTGTCCTAATTATTTGTTTGATTTATTTGCAGGCCCAATCCTTAAGGAGATGAAGAGAAATGAGCCCAAAAGCCCACCAGAATTCTGAATTAAATCAGAGTTAATTCGCACACATAAAATCAGGGCAAAATCAAGAGGTTGAAACCGGTTGAGAAGAATCCTCTCAGAATCGATCGGTTAAAGCCAAGAATCCAAGGCCATTTCGTCAGAATCCGAAGCTCAAACGAAGAAACCAACAAAGGATAAAATCAGAAGAAACTCCCGGGATGACCCACCAACAGGGTGTGGCCATCTGGCCACACCCTTGCCGCAGAATCGCGGCAAAAGCCGCGATTCTGCGGCAATCTTGGGGAGTTACGGGGAGCGTGAACTCCCCCGACCTCCCCGGGATCTTGGTTGTTAGGTTTTTGGCCTATAAAAAGGCATTTTCTGTGCTGAAAGTGGACGCCAATGCAGATTAGGATTTTAGACTAGTTTTTCCATTTTTTAGTTTAGTTTTTACTTTTATGTAACTTGTATGTAACTTAGGGTAGAAGAAGATTCATGTAAGTAAGAGAGAGGGACTGATGTTGAGAGTGACACCGACGATGTACCCTACTCCTTTCTTTCATTGTCTCAGCAAGTAATAAAGGTAAAGGCTTTGTTTGTTTTCTATTCTGCTTTACTTTACATTTGTTTTGCTTTTCATTTTCCTCTTCTACTTCACCTTGGTTTTATGTGTTGAGTCTACAAGTGAACTCCAAAGCAAGTACACCGATGCTACGTGAGAGCCAGCGATAGTTCATGAAAGACGTTCTCCTCTTCCAAGCTCGCATCACTTCGTTCTTCTTATGCTTGACGATATAATGTGCACGGGGACCGAGCTCGAGTTTATGATCTATACGTTGAACGCCTCCGAAGCAAAAAGGTAGAACTTGCAAAAAGGTTTCCAAGTAAGTCATCACCAAACTAGGTAAGTAATTCTTAACTTTCTTTCTTTTCTTTTATCGCTATAGTATAGATCGCCAACACGATTTCTTTCACCACTTCTTCCCAATCGTTTTCACTCTTTCTTTTCCACTTCATTGTACATTGTCGCTTTCTTTTGCTTTCTGATTTTCCCACCTTCTTCGTCTCTCGCTTTCTTCTAACTCTAATATAACTTTCTTTTTCTTTTTCTTAACTTTAAAAACAGAGAAAAACCTTCGCTTAGTTTTGATAACGATTTCAATAAAACTGTAATCGCTTAAATCGCAAACCCTCCTTGTGGATCACGACCCGCATTAGCCACTTGCTAAAGCGGAAGTATTGAGCACTTGCACAAGTTTTTATTATAAGATCTGAAAATCCGTATTTTGTGTGCAGGTTTTGCCTCAATCACTATACTACCATGAAAATGGATGTTCATCTTCATAAACCATCAACGGCTCTTGCAAGGAGAAGGAAACTTCGAGGCTATTGGTTTTACTTGGATCAACCAACACAAAAGAGGAAAACAAAAACATAACAAGAATAAAGAAGAAACAGAACTTCGATTTGATTCTTATAACAATGGAAGAAAAGACTTACACCGATGTCACCTCAGTACAAGCTTGATCTCCTTCCTCCATGAAACTCGTCTCTCCTCTCAGTTACATAAAAAATAAAAATTACATAAAAGAAAACTAAAACAAACCTAAGTTACAATCTACAAATTAGAGAGAATCTAAAGAAAAACCCTAAGCTCATTTCTGTACTTGAGCTTCTGAGATCTGCCCTTCCTCTGTTGCTATGCAGGGGTATTTATAGGAGAAAACCAGAGGATAAGAAGCGTATGAAGATAAGAGGAGCAAAATATCTCTGAATTTGAATTCTTCTTTTATCTGCAAACTTGTTTTGACTTATCCATAGAAGTTCAAATCTGTCCTGCAACTTATTATCATGTTGATCGCTGAATATGGCTTATCTGCCGACTGAATTGGAAGGTTTGATCAACATAAGAGTTGTAGTCCTTCAAGTCTTCTTTCTGGAGCATCTTGAATCATCAGATTTGAATATCTGTAACAAAAGTTATGATTTAAATACTAAAATGTGTACAGTCTGAATCTGAATTTTTCTCTCCTTTATCTTCATCTTGTGGTGCAAGTAACCTTGTTCAAATAGAAGTCCATCCCTTTCCTCTTCTTTTAGTAATTGCAACTTTTGCACATGGGCTTGCATATGGTCTTTTTGGGGCTTCTGGGCTTTATTTAGGCTTTATTCTTTATTTAAATAATTACTCAAGGCCTGCACACATTAAATAATAAAACATTAGTAATAGTGCATAATTATAGGAATAAATATGGAAATATGATAGTAAATGTAGTAATAAATATGCACTTTTTACTACCTATCACACCCCCACACTTATCTTTTTGCTCGTCCTCGAGTAAAAATCAAAAAGAAAGAGGAAAAGAAAAGAAAAATTAATCTATCCTAACTCACTTTCGTAGGAATCACGATTGCACTTAGCACGTGCAACAAGCCGTTAAACCTCTAGGTTACCCTAGAGGACGAGTGTTGTCTCGTGAGTGTTTTCAGCGGATTACACCCACAAAATCCATAAAAAGGAAAATATTTGAAATATGTTTGAAGAGACTAAGTAATCTATAAGTTTTAGGATTATCATTTTTATTCATTCTTAAACTTATTCTTTATAATAAATTGTTATCCATTTTAGGTAAGAATCAAAATTGAATTTTTGTATAGTCTCTTTCGTTACCCTAAGTCATATGCATCCATGTGAATCTTTACTAGAAATTCTTTAACTTGGACTCTCATGCCTCTTTATTATTATTATTATTATTATTATTATTATTTTTATATATATTTTTTTCTTTTTCTTTTTTTTTTTAATATGTATAACTCATCTAATTTTCTTTCGTATAAGTATCAAGGCTTCTTGAGGCCCTCATACCTAACTAATTGACTATTAGATGTGTTAGTACATATATAGATAATATTCCTTAGTTTTCTTAGGCTTTCTAATCCACCCATGTAGCGAACTTAAAGTCGGTGGCTCCCAAACTGGTTGGTCTTAGGGCACCGGGTGAGAAAACACCCCACGGACTCAAATTCAAGTGAACTAGGCCACAAAACTAAGGACTTTATTTATAAAATCACTTTAGGCGTGAATACTTATGCTTCTTGAGGCACATGTATCCAGCTTAATTAATGAATTTCTTTGTTTTTTTAATGTTACTATATATATTTTTATAAGGCACAAGAGTCTTTGTCTTAGAATCCTAGATGTGTAAGTATATTAGGTATGCACATTTCTTTAAGGTAAAAATTAAGACTAATTAATTATTCAATTTTTCCTCCTATACCTAAAAATTCAACAATTTATTTATTTTGACCAAGTTTTTAGAAATCATAATCATGATTTTCCTAATTCTTAAGACTAACTTAGATTTCTTTCAAAAGATAAGTCAAAATATTGTCCTTTTTTTTTTGGGTTAGTATCTAACTATGTTAGTAAATCCTCCCCCTCACCTATCTCATGCATTGTCCTCAATGTATGAATGAATGCATGTATGCAAGAAAAAGAAGAAAGGGAAGGAAAATATTACCTTAGGGGTGGTTCCGGTGGTGGTCTGATTGGGCCAAGCGTTGCTACCCAATCAAGATAATGTGGTAGTTCACGGGACCTACCTTTATTGACCTCTTTTCTATTTACATGTTTACAGTCCCCAGTATGAGTAGGATCATGGAAAATCCTATCGTGAATGAATCTTACTTCCTTTACATGACCAGTCCTAAAAAATCATCACAGAGTCATCATGGTCTATACCTATGTCCAACAAAAGAATGTGACTTGGTAGAATGGTTGACTTGGACTTAAGAATGATAGGTTCAGGATCCAATACAAACTCGGGAAATTGACGTGGGGTTCGAGAGTTAGTTTTGGTTCAAGCGTTTAGTCCAAGTCCAAGAATTGAAACTCAAGTCCACAATCATTTTCCCACAATGGAATGTGACTTACTATTGGTGATTCAAGTTCAAGAATGACAGGTGTGGGAATCAAAACTGACTCAAAAATATTACTTAAATCGGATAACAGAACAGGAGTCAATATTGATTCGGGAATTTGAACTCGATCACCACAAATTTGAGAATCAAGGTCACATATCTCATTGAGTTCAATTTCATAAAAATGAGAACTTGCCAATTTGTCAATGGGACTTTCAAAAGTATGAAATTGGTCAAGTTCAATATGATGATCATCAAAAATGGGTGATTCAATTTCATGATCTATTGGTACGAGAATAAATGTTGGCTCAGAAAATTGGTCCAAATTGGGTAAGAATACCGGAGTCAACATAGATTCGAAGATGGAAACTAAATCGCAAAGTTGGGGATCGGGTTCACATTCACAATCTAATTCAATCTCATTGAAATTAAAACTAGCCAATTTGTCCAAGGATTGGGATTGATCAAGTTCATATTGATGTGATGAAATTGAATTTTGATCAAGGTCTTCTAGACAGAATAATTCTTGGTTCCTATCAACTTGGTTGGTTAGTTCAAGAATATTTGAAAGTCTAGAAATTTGATCATTCATTATATCTTGCAAACAATCCACTTTTTCTTCTAACCCATCGAATGGATCATTGGAGGACTGAAACATTGGTGATGTGGTAAAAGAAGTATATGAAGATAATGGTTGAACAGTTGTTTGACAATATGGCTCAGGGGCGTTGTATCCCCATTGACTCTGTGAAGAGTAGTGATGATTATTCCAGTCTTGTTCATAGTATTGGGACTGGGGCATGTAATGATTCGGATAAGACCAATCTGGCACACTAGGTTGGTTAAAGTTATGATATGCCGGGTTGGTAATATCCGAAAAAGAGGTTGATGTGTAATATGGATTATTATTAAAATTGAAAAAATTGTTATTATAAGCCATATCACAAATAAAACACAAACAAAGAAAAAGAAAACAAACAAATAAGCAAACAAAAAAAAAATTCTAAACTAAGTTAGGGTAGACCTATGACCTAGACGACTCCTAACTGGTTAAACTGTCCACGGGAGGTATAATGCAAACTTTGACTACAAGTTAATCAGTCAGGGCAGGGCAAGATTGGTGGGAGGTTTTCCGTCAAAGACATTCCTTAATTAAATAACCACCAATCTTCGGGCTTTCGGCCCTCAATCCCCTTCCTAGACACTGATTTGGCAAGAGTCAAATTTCAACACCGTTCCCCCTTAGGATAATCTCCTAATTGAGTCTGAGATGTCTCTAGGGACAACGTCTACTCATTTTTTAGTTAGGCTTGGGTTAGTGAGTGAGGAGATTGTTTGTGGGCTAAGGAAGGGTGATGAAATCCCCACCTTATCTTATTTATAGGACAAGCCCTTAAGTCAATTTAGTGCACGTGTAAAGCAATAGACAAATATTCACTCAAAAGCAGTAAATCAGCCAAGGGTGCTTCCTAGTCTATATGCAATGCGAACGTACCTTGTCTCCAGCACTCTTCAACAAAATTAAAAAAATTAAATAGACACGTGCCTAAGATGCAAGAGTCTAATTTATTTTTTTTTCTCAACAAATAGGTTACTGTTAATTAATTAGCAGTGTGCAGGATGATTACAGAGAAAAGTTAACAGAGCAGTAAACAAAAATTGCAATTTGCAGCAACCTGCAGAAAACTGAGTGAGCAGTTCACTACTCAGGCCGCGGAAACGCGGCTCTGTAGTAGGCTCTGCTGCTCTGCCTTCGAGGGCAGAGGCACAGAGTTGCTATATGTCCTTTGCTACTGTTAGGTTTCCTGTTCTCCGAACCTGCAAACAGAAAAAAATAATAAATCAATAATTAGTTTTTTTTTTTTTAGAGAATAACTTACCGTCCATCCCCGGCAACGGCGCCAAAATTTTGATTGAGATTTTACCTGCACACAAAATATAGTATTTCAGATTTAAGAATAAGATGTGCAAGGTACTCAATTCTACCGCTATAGCAAGTGGCTATGCGGGTCGTGATCCACAGGGAGGGACTAGCGATGGAAGCTTGTTTAGTAAGTTCTCTTCTTTTTTTTTATTTATAATGATAGTTACAATGATATTTACAATGAAAAAGAGTGAAAGAGATTGGGAATATTGTAGTGTTGGTAATCTAACCAAAGAAATAAAAGAAAGAAAACTAAAAACTAAAAACATACTTACCTCTTCGGCGTCTGCTTACCTTTGGACCGTATCAACGATATACCTTTCTTTGAAGGCGAGCGAAGCATGAAATATAAGATCTTCCCCATTCCCGATTTACACTATGAAATAAAAGGGCGAGCTATACTACCATGAAAATGGATGTTCATCTTCATAAACCATCAACGGCACTTGCAAGGAGAAGGAAACTTCGAGGCTATTGGTTTTACTTGGATCAACCAACACAAAAGAGGAAAACAAAAACAAAACAAGAATAAAGAAGAAACAGAACTTCGATTTGATTCTTATAACAATGGAAGAAAAGACTTGCACCGATGTCACCTCAGTACAAGCTTGATCTCCTTCCTCCATGAAACTCGTCTCTCCTCTCAGTTACATAGAAAAATAAAAATTACATAAAAGAAAACTAAAACAAACCTAAGTTACAATCTACAAATTAGAGAGAATCTAAAGAAAAATCCTAAGCTCGTTTCTGTACTTGAGCTTCTGAGATCTGCCCTTCCTCTGTTGCTATACAGGGGTATTTATAGGAGAAAACTAGAGGATAAGAAGCGTATGAAGATAAGAGGAGCAAAATATCTCTGAATTTGAATTTTTCTTTTGTCTGCAACTTGTTTTGACTTATCCATAGAAGTTCAAATCTGTCCTGCAACTTATTATCATGTTGATCGCTGAATATGGCTTATCTGCCGACTGAATTGGAAGGTTTGATCAACATAAGAGTTGTAGTCCTTCAAGTCTTCTTTCTGGAGCATCTTGAATCATCGGATTTGAATATCAGTAACAAACGTTATGATGTACAGTCTGAATCCGAATTTTTCTCTCCTTTATCTTCATCTTGTGGTGCAAGAAACCTTGTTCAAATAGAAGTCCATCCCTTTCCTCTTCTTTTAGTAATTGCAACTTTTGCACATGGGCTTGCAAATGGGCATTTTGGGGCTTCTGGGCTTTATTTAGGCTTTATTCTTTATTTAAATAATTACTCAAGGCCTGCACACATTAAATAATAAAACATTAGTAATAGTGCATAATTATAGGAATAAATATGGAAATATGATAGTAAATGTAGTAATAAATATGCACTTTTTACTACCTATCACACCCCCACACTTATCTTTTTGCTCGTCCTCGAGTAAAAATCAAAAAGAAAGAGGAAAAGAAAAGAAAAATTAATCTATCCTAACTCACTTTCGTAGGAATCACGATTGCACTTAGCACGTGCAACAAGCCGTTAAACCTCTAGGTTACCCTAGAGGACGAGTGTTGTCTCGTGAGGGTTTTCAGCGGATTACACCCACAAAATCCATAAAAAGGAAAATATTTGAAATATGTTTGAAGAGACTAAGTAATCTATAAGTTTTAGGATTATCATTTTTATTCATTCTTAAACTTAGTCTTTATAATAAATTGTTATCCATTTTAGGTAAGAATCAAAATTGAATTTTTGTATAGTCTCTTTCGTTACCATAAGTCATATGCATCCATGTGAATCTTTACTAGGAATTCTTTAACTTGGACTCTCATGCCTCTTTATTATTATTATTATTATTATTATTTATATATATATATATTTAATATGTATAACTCATCTAATTTTCTTTCGCATAAGTATCAAGGCTTCTTGAGGCCCTCATACCTAATTAATTGACTATTAGATGTGTTAGTACATATATAGATAATATTCCTTAGTTTTCTTAGGCTTTCTAATCCACCCATGTAGCGAACTTAAAGTCGGTGGCTCCCAAACTGGTTGGTCTTAGGGCACCGGGTGAGAAAACAGCCCACAGACTCAAATTCGAGTGAATTAGGCCACAAAACTAAGGACTTTATTTATAAAATCACCTTTAGGCGTGAATACTTATGCTTCTTGAGGCACATGTATCCAGCTTAATTAGTGAATTTCTTTGTTTTTTTAATGTTACTATATATATTTTTATAAGGCACAAGAGTCTTTGTTTTAGAATCCTAGATGTGTAAGTGTATTAGGTATGCACATTTCTTTAAGGTAAAAATTAAGACTAATTAATTATTCAATTTTTCCTCCTATACCTAAAAATTCAACAATTTATTTATTTTGACCAAGTTTTTAGAAATCCTAATCATGATTTTCCTAATTCTTAAGACTAACTTAGATTTCTTTCAAAAGATAAGTCAAAATATTGTCCTTTTTTTTTTTGGGTTAGTATCTAACTATGATAGTAAATGCTCCCCCTCACCTATCTCATGCATTGTCCAGAATGAATGCATGTATGCATGAAAAAGAAGAAAGGGAAGGAAAATATTACCTTAGGGGTGGTTCTGGTGGTGGTCTGATTGGGTCAAGCGTTGCTACCCAATCAAGATAATGTGGTAGTTCACGGGACCTACCTTTATTGACCTCTTTTCTATTTACATGTTTACAGTCCCCGGTATGGTAGGATCATGGAAAATCCTATCGTGAATCTTACTTCTTTTACATGACCAGTCTTGGAAAATCATCACAGAGTCATCATGGTCTATACCTATGTCCAACAAAAGAATGTGACTTGGTAGAATGGTTGACTTGGACTTAAGAATGATAGGTTCAGGATCCAATACAAACTCGAGAAAATTGACGTTGGGTTCGAGAGTTAGTTTTGGTTCAAGCGTTGAGTCCAAGTCCAAGAATTGAAACTCAAGTCCACAATCATTTTCCCACAATGGAATGTGACTTACTATTGGTGATTCAAGTTCAAGAATGACAGGTGTGGGAATCAAAACTGACTCTAAAATATTACTTAAATTGGGTAACAGAACAGGAGTCAATATTGATTCGGGAATTTGAACTCGATCACCACAAATTTGAGAATCAAGGTCACATATCTCATTGAGTTCAATTTCATAAAAATGAGAACTTGCCAATTTGTCAATGGGACTTTCAAAAGTATGAAATTGGTCAAGTTCAATATGATGATCATCAAAAATGGGTGATTCAATTTCATGATCTATGGGTACGGGAATAAATGTTGGCTCAGAAAATTGGTCCAAATTGGGTAAGAATACCGGAGTCAACATAGATTCGAAGATGGAAACTGAATCGCAAAGTTGGGGATCGGGTTCACATTCACAATCTAATTCAATCTCATTGAAATTAAAACTAGCCAATTTGTCCAAGGATTGGGATTGATCAAGTTCATATTGATGTGATGAAATTAAATTTTGATCAAGGTCTTGTAGACAGAATAATTCTTGGTTCCTATCAACTTGGTTGGTTAGTTCAAGAATATTTGAAAGTCTAGAAATTTGATCATTCATTATATCTTGCAAACAATCCACTTTTTCTTCTAACCCATTGAATGGATCATTGGAGGACTGAAACATTGGTGATGTGGTAAAAGAAGTATATGAAGATAATGGTTGAACAGTTGGTTGACAATATGGCTCAGGGGCGTTGTATCCCCATTGACTCTGTGAAGAGTAGTGATGATTATTCCAGTCTTGTTCATAGTATTGGGACTGGGGCATGTAATGATTCGGATAAGACCAATCTGGCACACTAGGTTGGTTAAAGTTATGATATGCCGGGTTGGTAATATCCGAAAACGAGGTTGATGTGTAATATGGATTATTATTAAAATTGAAAAAATTGTTATTATAAGCCATATCACAAATAAAACACAAACAAAGAAAAAGAAAACAAACAAATAAGCAAACAAAAAAAAATTCTAAACTAAGTTAGGGTAGACCTATGACCTAGACGACTCCTAACTGGTTAAGCTGTCCACGGGAGGTATAATGCAGACTTTGACCACAAGTTAATCAGTCAGGTCAGGGCAAGATTGGTGGGAGGTTTTCCGTCAAAGACGTTCCTTAATTAAATAACCACCAATCTTCGGGCTTTCGGCCCTCAATCCCCTTCCTAGACACTGATTTGGCAAGAGTCAAATTTCAACACCGTTCCCCCTTAGGATAATCTCCTAATTGAGTCTGAGATGTCCCTAGGGACAACGTCTACTCATTTTTTAGTTAGGCTTGGGTTAGTGAGTGAGGAGATTGTTTGTGGGCTAAGGAAGGGTGATGAAATCCCTACCTTATCTTATTTATAGGACAAGCCCTTAAGTCAATTTAGTGCACGTGTAAAGCAATAGACAAATATTCACTCAAAAGCAGTAAATCAGCCAAGGGTGCTTCCTAGTCTATATGCAATGTGAACGTACCTTGTCTCCAGTACTCTTCAACAAAATTAAAAGAATTAAATAGACACGTGCCTAAGATGCAAGAGTCTAATTTTTTTTCTCAACAAATAGGTTACTGTTAATTAATTAGCAGTGTGCAGGGTGATTACAGAGAAAAGTTAACAGAGCAGTAAACAAAAATTGCAATTTGCAGCAACCTGCAGAAAACTGAGTGAGCAGTTCACTACTCAGGCCGCGGAGACGCGGCTATTACCACGCAAACGCGGTTCTGTAGTAGGCTCTGCTGCTCTGCCTTCGAGGGCAGAGGCACAGAGTTGCTATATGTCCTTTGCTACTGTTTGGTTTCCTGTTCTCCGAACCTGCAAACAGAAAAAAATAATAAATCAATAATTAGTTTTTTTTTTTAAGAATAACTTACCGTCCCTCCCCGGCAACGGTGCCAAAATTTTGATTGAGATTTTACCTGCACACAAAATATAGTATTTCAGATTTAAGAATAGGATGTGCAAGGTACTCAATTCTACCGCTATAGCAAGTGGCTATGCGGGTCGTGATCCACAGGGAGGGACTAGCGATGGAAGCTTGTTTAGTAAGTTCTTTTTTTATTATTTATAATGATATTTACAATGATATTTACAATGAAAAAGAGTGAAAGAGATTGGGAATATTGTAGTGTTGGTAATCTAAACTAAAGAAATAAAAGAAAGAAAACTAAAAACTAAAAACATACATACCTCTTTGGCGTCTGCTTACCTTTGGACCGTATCAACGATGTACCTTTATTTGAAGGCGAGCGAAGCATGGAATATAAGATCTTCCCCATTCCCGATTTACACTATGAAATAAAAGGGCGAGCTATACTACCATGAAAATGGATGTTCATCTTCATAAACCATCAACGGCACTTGCAAGGAGAAGGAAACTTCGAGGCTATTGGTTTTACTTGGATCAACCAACACAAAAGAGGAAAACAAAAACAAAACAAGAATAAAGAAGAAACAGAACTTCGATTTGATTCTTATAACAATGGAAGAAAAGACTTACACCGATGTCACCTCAGTACAAGCTTGATCTCCTTCCTCCATGAAACTTGTCTCTCCTCTCAGTTACATAAAAAATAAAAATTACATAAAAGAAAACTAAAACAAACCTAAGTTACAATCTACAAATTAGAGAGAATCTAAAGAAAAACCCTAAGCTCGTTTCTGTACTTGAGCTTCCGTTCCTCTGTTGCTACGCAGGGATATTTATAGGAGAAAACCAGAGGATAAGAAGCGTATGAAGATAAGAGGAGCAAAATATCTCTGAATTTGAATTCTTCTTTTATCTGCAAACTTGTTTTGACTTATCCATAGAAGTTCAAATCTGTCCTGCAACTTATTATCATGTTGATCGCTAAATATGGCTTATCTGCCAACTGAATTAGAAGGTTTGATCAACATAAGAGTTGTAGTCCTTCAAGTCTTCTTTCTGGAGCATCTTGAATCATCGGATTTGAATATCTGTAGCAAAAGTTATGATCTAAATACTAAAACGTGTACAGTCTGAATCCGAATTTTTCTCTCCTTTATCTTCATCTTGTGGTGCAAGCAACCTTGTTCAAATAGAAGTCCATCCCTTTCCTCTTCTTTTAGTAATTTCAACTTTTGCACATGGGCTTGCACATGGGCTTTTTGGGGCTTCTGGGCTTTATTTAGACTTTATTCTTTATTTAAATAATTACTCAAGGCCTGCACACATTAAATAATAAAACATTAGTAATAGTGCATAATTATAGGAATAAATATGGAAATATGATAGTAAATGTAGTAATAAATATGCACTTTTTACTACCTATCAGTCGTCATCAAAACTAGAGTGATGGGCATTTGGGCCAACAATCTCCCCCTTTTTAATCTTTTTCTTTTTGATGATGACAAAACCCATGGAGTTATATATGCATTTATTGGAACTTATTTTGATGATAACAAATGTAATTTGTACTATTTTTGTGTATTTTTTAGATATTTGTTAAAAGTCTTGATCACACACAAAATAGTCCTATTAGTAGACTTGACCCTTCCTATTAGTTGACTTGACCCCTCTTATAGTCGACTAATACCTTATTTAGTCGACTTATAAAAGTCCTATAGTCGACTAAGTATTGTCTTGAAAAGATATCAACTTTCTGTTTAGCAGCATTAGTCGACTTATCAACATTGCTAGTCGACTAATACAAGTTATAGTCGACTTATAAACTCTGTTGGTCGACTAATTCAAGTTTTCAGAAACTTATTATCTGTATCAGTCTTGATGTAGTCGACTTGCTCCATTGATTAGTTGACTAACTCATGCAAATCATGTTCCCCTAGTCGACTTACTTCCTCCCCTAGTCGACTTATAACAGTTTCTGACTATTGAACAGTTATTGATTTCTGGTGTTTTATCCAACGTTTTAATATTCAAATTCAAGTTGATAACTTCCCTAACTGACTATAGATTTCACCTATAAATAGGGATGTTGTCCTAAGTTGTTTACACCAATTCATATCATTAGTTTTCTGTCCAAATTCTATTGAAAAATTCTGTTTTCTAGAAAACTAATTCCACTTTCATTTCTTCACACAAATTCCAAACCTCTAGTGAAGAATTCTGAGAGTCTACCTATAAGGAACCTTGTTAACTATCACATATAGTTCCAAGGCTTATAGGATTGATTGTAATTACTCAAAGAGAAAGATTGTACAAGAGAGTCTTCGTGAAGAGAAGTTGTATAAGGTGTTGTTGTCTTCTTGGTGTTAAGAAGAGTTGTACGCATTTGGAAAAGGGGATTTGTCAAGTGGTGTACAAGTGTTGATTTTAGGTGTACAAAATCAAGGATAAGGAAAATTTCAAGCGGGTTGCTTGGGCACTGAATGTAGGTCAAGAGGACCGAACCAGTATAAAATCTCTTGTGTTTGCGTTTGCATTATTTTCTGAGATTTGTTTTCTTTTTTTGCAAGTTATTTTATTTAACATTAATTATCTTTGTTCTAGTGTTGTGTTGACATAATTTTTAGATCTTACAGCATTGATTAAAGATAAGTTTTATAAAATCTCTCCTTTAGCTCATGCATAGCATAAAATATATAGATATTCATTGTAAGCTCATAGATACCAAATAAATCATGAACACAAGTCATAAATATAAACACATATATGCAAACATAGAGTACAAGCATGCATATATAAACTCTAAAATTCTCTCCCTTTTTTGTCAATTCATCAAAAAAGGTACACAAAATAAAGTACATGTATATGCGATATAAATCTATGATGTGAGGAAACAAGAAGTTAACTCCCCCTGCATATATGTATTACGTGGAGAAGGGATGACTAAACCCTAACCCATATAAACATAGTATATAACGTATAGACGGAGATGTTAAGCTACCCCTACATATGTGTATGATATACAGAAGAGAAGTCAAGTTCTTCCTTATACAATACACTCATCATATGTTTATATATAGAGGAGAGGTTAAGTTAACTCCCATGCATATAGAAAATAAGTGTCAAAACAAAATTTGAAAAAAAAAATGAAAACTTGATTTTCTCAGATACTATTTAAAAAAACAAAACAAGAATACCAATTGAAAGGATAATTACTGTAAGATACGAATTATAAAACAAATATAGATACCAATTGAAAAACTAGAAATACCAATTGAACGTTGAAAATTATTTTAAAACCATCATGAATATGAATTTGCAAAACAATTTTGAAATGCAATCATTACCAATTGAAGTTCTAAACAATTTTGTAATGTAGATACCAATTGTAATAATTAATAACAATTGAAAATATGAGCTACTAAAATATTTTTCTCAAAAAGTAGAGAATAAAATATCAATTAAAATTTAAATCAAGAAAGTTCTCCCTCATTTTGAAACAATCACAAAATAACTTGGAATGCATTGATTTTGTGATGCATAAGCTTTTAAAAAATATACTAATATATTTGAAGCAAGATCAAGCTTAGCATGAATTGTGCTATAAAAATATGTATGAATATTGTTAAACATGCACAATAAATCATATATATGTATGATACCAATGAAATTTTAATACCACTTGAAATCTTAAGGCATACATATATAGATAAAAAAGAATGAGTATACAAAAATCAAATATCATATATATCATGTGTATAACTCATTGATACCACCCTAACATGCACATGCCAAATGAATAGTCATTGAACGCATACAAGGTATGGTCACCCAACCATCCTCCTATTATGGATAGAAGTTTACAAAATAATAATTTTAAAAATAGTTGAGTACAAATTGAAAACACTATCAAGTGAAGAATAAAAAAAGTAATTCAAAATAGTTTTTGAAAACTAGTTTAAGATTCTTCAAACATAAATTAATCATATATATCTCTGAAACATGACAATTGCACATGAATTGTCACTCAAAATCAATATAGCACATGCAAACTCATAAACATAAAATCTTGAGTAACATAAAGGTGAGCGCTCAAGAATCATGTAAATAACACATTCATGAAAGAATTCATAAAAACTCATATGAATTATTTTATTTAATCTTTTGACATATTTAAACTAGATTTGAAAATATGAAAATCACGAAAATTCTTTTTCACAAAAAGTATATCATGATTAGTGAAAGCAAAAATCTCAAATCATCAAATATATCCACCAACAAGATATTCAAGAAGTACATGAGATAATCTTCAAGATATATGTAAATTTTATCAAAACTAGAGCATACATATATATCTAAACATGTATTGGGTTCATAATTGTACATGTTTATTGCATGTTTATTACTAAACTCCTGCATCTATTTTGTAATAAATCTTGCTAATTACCGTGTCTCAATGTCTTCATTTTGCAGGTTTGTCTCAATGAAAGGAGAGAAGATTACACCAAATAATACCAGTTAAAATCAAATTTAACTAAATCTATTTGGTTAGCTGAAGATAGTTGATTAGTCTCTAAATATTACATATTTTATACGATATCTTCATATTTTATTCAATATTAAATTCTATTAATAACACCTCTTTTATGTGTTTCTAGGTTCATGGTGTGGAATGAAGAAGATGCCCAAAAATCTCATTTATTTGAGGATTTTAAAGCCAAAGAAGGAGCCCATCACTTGGAAGCATATTCTGCTGCAGCTAGAAGAGGAAAATATCAACCCTAAGATATCTAGACACAGGGAAGTACGGGGATAGCCTGCCACAGCTGGCTCTGCCACAGCAGAGCCAGCCAGGCCACAAAAACGTGGCTCAGCGCGGCTGCGCCAGTACTTTGGGTCAATTCTTGTCCCTCTCCCTTTTAGTCTTCTGTGCCTAGAAGTACCCCTTTGGATTTCCAGAGAGGGGGATATCCGGGGTAGAAGGGTTATGCTAGTTTCTTCTCTCTTGTTTTCTTGTATTCTTTCTTTGTTTCTTGTAATAGATTAGCCATTAGAGTGTGTGTGTGTGAGAGAGAGAGAGAGAGAGTGAGTGAAACTTATATCTTAAAGGTGACAATCAAATATAAGTGAAGTTCTATCTTTTCCATATTTCTTCCTTTGGTGTTTTCTTGCTTTACTTTTCTTGCAACTAGTATAATATGCTTGCTTTGCTAGTATCTTCTCTCTTTTTTTTATTTACCATGTCTAGCTAACTATTTTATAGTATGGCTAACTAACTACTAACCCACTAATCTCTAGTAACTTGATTAGCAACCCAAATGAATCAATAAGTATCAAACAAAGCCTTGTGCAAGTAAGAGCTATGATATCTTACGATGAGGTTTCTAACTCTAACTTACTAACAAGTATATTCATTGTTTATACTTCATGCTTAACTAACAAGATTTGATAATTTATTGAATGTGTTACTTTACTTGTTTCTTGTAAGTTAGAGGAATCCCCATACATTCTTGTCGATACCATTAGTGCACTTGTTTCTTACTTCATATTCGCCTTCAAATGGATATTGATGGGGGAATGTTCAAGTCTTGCCGTGTGAAGCAAGGTGATTTGGAGAACTTTCATTCGATCCACCACATGAAAAGTTCTTTCACACAAGGGTTGTGATTGCTTATGATCCATTGTGAGGTTATGTTATCAAGAAGCTAGAGGTTAGTGGGAACACTTAGTAGAAGATTAGCTATGTATTTTTTTCATCTCTAAAATATAAAAACATCTTTCTAACATCAAAATATTTCAAACCATTCCTACACTCTTTTTTTTTCTTTCCTATTCATTCTTAAAACAAAGAAAAACTTTAAATGAATAGAACAAAGAAGCCACATCCAAGCTTTCATCGCTCTCCCTCCTTGTGGATATGACCCGTATAGCCACTTCGCTATTACGGTTTAATCGCTAAAGCAGTAACATCGACCATCACTCTTTTACTATTCTTGTGCATGCTTTTTGGTGATCAAATTTTGGCGCCTTGCCGGGGAGGGAACGACTTTATTGTTCAAACCCTAAAGATTCTTCTTTGTTTTTGTGTGTAGGACAAGTTGCTAAGGAGCTAACTAAAACAGGAAGCAAGATCGGTGGACAAAGATGTTGCACGAAGAATTCATTTGCCCTCGGAAAAATCGTGTAAAAGTGAATTTTTTTGATTGAAGTACTAACAAAAGCTCTTCTGCAGGATTGCCGAAAATTGCTCAAAATTGCTTTCTAAAATTTTTTTAGTTCACGTGCTTCACCTTCACACTTGTAATAACTCAACAGAAATTTATTGGTTGATAAATTGAAAATCGGATTAGACTCTTGCATTCAGGGCACGTGTCTATTTCAATTTATCTAAATTTCTATTGAAGAGTGCTGGAGAAATGTATGTGTGCATATCATTTAGAATAGGAATAACAACTTTGGGTGATTTATCGCTTTGAGTGTTATCTTGTTATATATTGTACACAAGCACAAAATTGAATTTAAGGGCAAATCCCAATAAAAAAGATAAGGTGGGGATGTCATTACCCTTCCTTGGTCCAAAAACAATTCTCCATCTCATGCACAATCTCAAGCTTAATTAAAATCTGATAGATATTGGCCCTAGGGACATCTCGGGCTCATTAAGAGATTAACCGAGGTTGGAAATTGTAAGAACTATACTCCTGTAAAATCGATGTCTAAGAAAAGAGGATTGAGAGGTTAAGCCTCAAAAACTCCGTGGTTTGGCGTAATTAAGGCCCGAGGCTCACGCCCGGATACCTCCCACCGAGTTTTGCCTTTCCTGGTCAATTAGCTTGTAGTCTAATTTCTGCAATAACCTCCCCTAAGAAATCGACTGGTTAGAAGTTATCTAGGTCCAGGTACCTTAGACTAGGCTTGGTGGTTGTTTCTCCTTCTTTCTGTTTGTTTTTATTCTTTTTGTTTGTTTGTTGCTTATATGTTGTTTGTGATGTGTTCCATGCAAGAGTGGTTGAGAGATCCCTCCAAATCTAGACTCGTCAAAAACACTTCTCTTCCACTGTACCCTGAACCAGTGATGGCTTCGCTATAGGACAGATTTTACTCTATTAGTACTTCACTCTCATCTTGCATAAAACTTTCTGAAGCGAACGGTAATAATTTTGAGTTGAAACTGCAATTCATCATCACTCTTCTGAAATTTAACGGCTTAGAATCGATGACACATACTTCTTTGTTAGGGAATTTGAAAAAGTATGCCTCATAATGCGTATTCCATAGCTAGGAGACGATGCCGTCAGGTTACGTTTCATTCCCTTTTCCCTAAAAGATCTAGCTAGGAAATGGTTGCTCGGTCACAACGTGGACGATTTCGTCAAGGCTTTCTTGAAGAAATTTTACCCAATACACAAGACTGCCCTCATCAAAAAGAACATCATGCAGTTTAGGCAAGAGCAGAGCAAACCACTCTGGAGATACTTTGAGTGATTCAAAGATCTCCTAACCTAGTGCCCTCATCACGGTATAGAGAAATGGCGTCAGTGCCAGATTCTCTATGATGGTTTGGATTATCAAACAAAAACCTTGTTAGAAACCATGTGTCAGGGGGGATTCTCGCAAAAAGATGAATCAGGGTTGGGATCTATTTGAAGCTGAGAAAACCCTCCAATGGGAGCCAATCTCTGAGAAGCCAAGGAATTCACAATCAATGGCTTCTAAAGGAGGGCTCCAAGCCATAGAATCATCCAACGCTGCTCAAGCTAAGATAGCCACTCTGATGAGAAGAATAGAAGCCTTAGAAATAAATGAGCCCGCCAAGGTCAACCAAATCAACCCACCACAGATACACAATCCGGGTTGTTCAAATTGTCAGGCACCAAACCATATTTTCGAAGAGTGCCCAGTTTTTCAAACTCATCAATTACCATCGGAACACATGAATGCGTCCTACTCAAGGCCGCAGAATAATTTCTACTCACAAACTTACAATCCCGGTTGGAGAAATCACCCTAATTTCTCTTGGGGCTCGAACAATTCTCCCAGGCCCAATTTCCCCAATAATATTCACCATCCCAATCCTCAAGCAAATTTTCCCAATCAACTGTCCTCTTCTTATTTCCAAAACTCACCAACGGAGAAAAAACTCAGAAAATTGGAGGAGAGTATGGAGGCATTCCTAAAGACTCAAACTGCCTTCATGCAAAATCAACGACAAATGTTACAACCATGCACAAGTTATATCTAGATTGAAAGTTCAGATGAGTCAATTAGCAAGTTCTCTAAGTGAAAGACCCAAGGGTGCTTTACCTAGTCAACCGCTAGTCAACCCTAAGAATTTCACTCAAGCTTAAGAAGTTCAAGATTCTCAAATCAACCGATGTAATTTGTCCATACATTAAGGTCAGGAAAGAAGGTTGACAATTAGGTCTATCAGCCAAAAAGTCTAGTTCAAATTGATTCTACTCTTGCCTCCACATCTGCTAGCCCCTCTCGATCTACTCCACAAACGTCTGATAAGGACACAGCTACCGATCAAGTTCACAAGCCTATAGCACAATTTCCAAATAGGCTTAGGAACAACTGTAAGAACATGCACATGGAAAAGATACTCGAAATGTTCAATCAGACCAGATTGAATGTGCCTCTTCTTGACGCTATCCAACAAGTTCCAACATATGCTAAATTTCTTAAGGATATGTGTACTAAGAAGAGAAAAATGAATGTGCCAAAGAAAGTATTTTTAGCAACCAACATAAGCGAACTACTGTCTAGTCCTATTCTGGTCAAATACAAAGATCCCAGATGTCCCACAATTTCTTACACCATAGGACAAACAGAAATTAGCCGAGTACTTCTTAACCTAAGAGCAAGTATCAACTTGCTACCTCTTTCAGTATACCAGCAACTTGGGTTGGGCGAGCTGCATCCAACTCGAGTAACCATTCAGTTAGCTGATCGATATGTGAAAGTTCCCAAAGGGGAAATCACAGATGTCCTTATTCGGGTCGGGGATTCCATCTACCCCATTGATTTCATTGTGCTTGAGACACAACCTGTGTCAAACCCAAGGTCTCAGACTCTAGTCATCGTAGGGTGCCCATTCCTTACCACAACCAATGCTATAATCAACTGCAGGAACGGGTCCATGCGATTGACTTTTGGAGATATGACCAAAGATGTCAATATTTTCAACATAGGAAAATAACCCAGGGATATAAATGATCCGACTTGAGGTTAACTCTATTGAAAATTTAACGAGTGAGCATGAGGAGATCATGGAAATAGACACGGAGAGCGATTTTTATTTGGAATCTGGGGATTTCAATTTGGACCGGATCATTAATTCAACAGTGGATTGGGCATCAAGCCAAATGTACCTGATCCCAAGACCAAAATTCTAATTCTCCCTTCCAATGAATCCACTCCTTCCCTAGAATTGAAAGCTTTGCCCGAGCACCTTACGTACACCTATCTGGCAAAAGAGAAACCCTGCCAGTCATCTAGCATCCCATCTGACTAGAAAACAAGAGGAAAGCTTGATGTCAGTTTTAAGAAAACATAGAGAAGCAATTGGATGGACAATGAATGACATCAAGGGGATAAGTCCAGCAATAGTACAATATCGTATTCATTTGGATGATGATGCGACTCCAAGGAGGGATCCACAATGTAGACTTAACCCATTAATGCAAGATGCTATGAAGACAGAAATTTTGAAACTATTAGATAATGGAATCATTTATCCCATTTCTGATAGTCAATGAATTAGTCATGTCCATGCTGTCCCAAAGAAAGCTGGCTTTATCATAGTGGAAAATGAACACAAGGAGTTGGTACAAACAAGACTACCTACCAAGGTTTGTATTTGTATTGACTATCAAAAATTGAATACTGCTACATGTAAAGACCACTTCCTGCTACCCTTCATCGATCAAATGCTCGAACGTTTGGCTGGACACGAGTATTACTGTTTTCTGGATGGGTACTCAGGATACAATCAGATCCCCATTGCTGCAGAGGATCAGAAAAATATCACGTTCACTTGCCCATTCAGAACCATTGCCTACCGATGCATGCCCTTTGGATTGTGCAACGCCTCCGTGACATTCCAATGGTGCATGCTCAGTATTTTCTTCGATATGGTAGAACATTTTCTAGAAATTTTCATGGATGATTTCTCTATCTATGGAGATCCATTTGACCAGTTGTTTTCATCACTTAGAGTTAGCTCCTCAAAGATGCAAGGAGAAGAACTTGACTCTGAATTGGGAAAAATGTCAGTGCATTATAAGACGAGGGATTGTCTTACGCCATCAGATCTTGAGGAGAGGGATCGAAGTTGACAAGGATAAGATAGAAGTGATCGCAAATTTTCTCCCACCCAAATGCATTATGGATATCCGATCTTTTTAGGGCATGCTGGGTTCTACCGACGGTTTATTAAGGACTTTAACAAAATCGCTAGACCTTTAACCAACCTACTAGCAAAGGACATGTCCTTTGATTTTAATGATGGATGTTTTAGATCATGGGAGAAGCTTAAGCAAGAATTATATCTGTACCTATCATTTATGCTTCGGACTGGACTAAACTGTTTGAGATTATGTGTGATGCCTCAGACCTTGCCATTGGTGCTGTCTTAGGACAGCGCATCAATAATCGACAACATATGATCTACTATTCGAGTAGGATGTTGAATTACGCTCAGCAAAACTACACTATGACTTGAGAAGGAATTTTTGGCCGTAGTATTCATGTTAGAAAAGTTTTGTCCATACCTGCTGGGATTGAAAACCACAGTATTCACAGACCACTCCGCATTAAGATACCTCATGATGAGGAAGGATGCAAAAGCATGACTTATATTTTGGATCCTTCTGTTACAAGAATTTGACTTGGAGATTCTAGACAAAAAAGGTGTTAAAAACGTAGTGGCAGATTACTTATCTAGAATTCCCAATGCACCCACTGAGGAAAAACCTATCAATGAGGATTTCCCGGATGAACACATCCTAACAATCTTTAAGGAACCCTAGTATGCTTGACATCGTCAATTACCTTGCCACGGGACAAATACCTTCAGAATGGACAAAGCAGGATATATATTGCTTCTTTGCCCAAGTACGGTTCTTCTTTTGGAAAGAGCCATATCTTTTCAAGTATTGTCCTGATCAAATCATCAGACGGTGTGTACCAAGGGAAGAGCACACGAGTATGTTAACATTTTGCCATGAATTTTCTTGCGGTGGACACTTTGGTCCCTGCAAAACCACCGAGAAGGTCTTACAAAGTGGGTTCTACTGGCCCACTTTGTTCAAGGATTCCTTCAACTTTTACAAGTCATGTGCAAACTGCCAAATGACCGGGAAAACTGCAAGGAGAGACATGATGCCCCTAAACCCTATTCTGGAAGTTAAATTTTTATTGTTTGGGGCATTGATTTTATGGGACCGTTCCCAAGTTCATTCGGCAACCAATACATCTTGGTTGCGGTGGACTCTACTTCAAAATGGGTAGAGGCCATACCGCCCTGGACGAATGACAACAGGGTGGTTGTCAAATTTCTGAAAGAAAATATTTTCTCTCATTTCTGTACCCTGCGCGCTAGTATCAGTGATAATGGGACTCATTTCTGCAACAGGGCTTTCGAAGCCCTGATGCGTAAATACTCTATCACTCATAAATTATCCACAGCATATCATCCCCAAACCAACGGACAAGTGAAAGTAACTAACAGCAAATTAAGCTCATCTTAAAGAAAACTGTCAGGCAAAATAGAAAAGAATGGTCCACCAAGCTGATAGATGCACTATGGGCTTATCAGACTGCTTTCAAAAATGTCCTCGGTATGTCTCCATACAAAGTGGTATTTAGGAATGACTGCCACTTGTCAGTGGAATTAGATCACCGTGCTTTGTGGGCCATCAAATAATTGAATTTTAATTTAAACAAAGCTGGTGAACTGAGGAAGCTGCAAATTTCAGAGTTGCAGGGGATACGAAATGAAACACATAAGAATGCAAAAATAACAAATAGTAGGACTAAGTTCTTTCATGATCAATGGATGCACAAAAAGAATTTTGTCCCTGGACAAAAAGTTCTACTTTACAATTCACAGCTTTATATCTTTGCGGGAAGCTCAAGACTCGTTGGTCTGGGCCCTTCATTTATGCACCGTCTTTCCACACGGTGCTATGGTAATTTTCGATCCAAGAATGGTGAGAAATTCAAGGTAAATGGGCAAAGACTGAGCCATTCCTAACCACTGAACTAGAGTCACAAGCTGAATATATCAGGGTCTTTTAGACCCATCTTACAAGTGACCATATCCCACCACAAACCAAAGAATTTTTTTTTTTGTAAAAAGTAGGAGTTCATTGTAAATCATCATTCTTTGTATATCTTTCCTTACACCTGTTTATTCCATTTGCATTTACATATCATTCATTGAGGACAATGCATTAGATAAGTGTGGGAGAGAGGTACTAACATAGGATTTCTTTGGTTTTAGTATTTCTTTTTCTTTCTTCCTTTTCCTAAAAAAACTCTTAAAGTAGTAGAGAACTTTTGATAGTCTTTTGTTAAAATACAAAATAGTTTTAAGGATTAAGGAAACTCAAGCTAGAAATTCTTTACTTTAGCCTAAATAAAAGAATATTGGTTGGATTAATAGTTTAGGAGGAATTAGAAAAATGACTCATTTCTTTACTTTTTGTCTTAGTAAATATGCATTGGTTATAAACACACTCTTGGAATTTATAGACAAAAACTCTAAGTGCCACACAAAAAATATTAAATATATAGTTATAAACCTGATTAAGCTGGATAATTGTGCCTCAAGAAGCTTGATTATTCATGCTTAAAGGAAATAAATCTTAATTTCGTGGCCTAGTTTACTTGAGTAGTTAACCTTAGGGGTGTTTTCTGACCCGGTGCCCTAAGACCACCTGGTTTGGGAGTCATCAGTTAAAAACTCATTACATAAATAAATTAAAAAGCTTAAAGAAATTAAAAGCAAAAATGATAGATAAATAAACACTCATAAATTTTGTGGCATTAAAGTTTGAGTCAAAAAATTCCAAGTAAATCATCACTTCACACAATACATATTATTTAAGGCAAAATAAAAGAATGAGTTTGAAGTACAAAATTCCTTTTAAACTCAAATAAAGACCATATTCTTGCATAAAGACCAAAGTATAGGAAGGACAAATTAGAGTTAGACCTAATACTTATAATTATTTAGATATCTTTACTAAAGAGATTAAAAAGCCTTTTTTCTACTTTAGAAATGAGTTTTCAAAAATACTAACATGATTTTTCTCTTTATGGATTTTGTGGGTATAATCCGCTGAAAATTCTTAGGAGACAAAACTCCTCCTCTAGGAGAAACCTAGAGGTTTAATGACTTATTGCACACGCTCAGTGCAATCACGTCACCTGCGAAAGTCGTGTAATAATTTTCTTAGTTAATTTTTTGTTTTGCTCGAGACGAGCAAAAGATAAGTGTGGGGGTGTGATTAGTCTCTTAACATTGCATATTGCATACCACATCTTAACATTTATTCAATATTAAATTTTGTTAATAACACCTCTTTTGTATGTTTCTAGGTCCATGGTGTGGAATGAAGAAGAAGCCAAAAACTCTCATTTATTTGAGGATTTTAAAGCCAAAGAAGGATCCCACCACTTGGAAGCATATTTTGCTGCAGCTAGAAGAGAAAAATGTCAACCATAAGATACCTAGACATAGGGAAGTACGGGGACAACCTGCCATCGATTGCTCTGCCATAGTAGAGCCAGCCAGGCTGCTTTTCTGCGGCCGTACTGGCACGACTGATCCAGTACTTTGTGTCAATTCGTGTCCCCTCTGCCTTTGGTCTCCTGTGCCTATAAATACCCCTCTGGATTTCTAGAGAGGGGGATATCCAGAGTAGAAGGGTTATCCTAGTTTCTTTTCTCTTGTTTTCTTATATTCTTTCTTTGTTTCTTGTAATAGATTAGCCATTAGAGTGAGAGAGAGAGAGAGAGAGAGAGAGAGAAAGAGTAAAACTTGTATCTTGAAGGTGACAATCAAATACAAGTGAAATTCTACCATTTCCATATTTCTTCCTCTAGTGTTTTCTTGCTTTACTTTTCTTGCAACTAGTGTAATATGCTTGCTCTCCTAGTATCTTCTCTCTTGTTTTTATTTACCATGTCTAGCTAACTTTTTTATAGCATGGCTAACTTACTACTAACCCACTAATCTCTAATAACTTGATTAACAACCCAAATGAATCAATAAGTATCAAACAAAACCTTGTGCAAGTAAGAGCTATGATATCTTACGATGAGGGTTCTAACTCTAACTCACTAACAAGTATATTCATTGTTCATACTTCATGCTTAACTAACAAGATTTTATGATTTATTGAATGTGTTATTTTACTTGTTTCTTGTAAGTTAGAGGAATCCCCATACATCCATGCTGATACCATTAGTGTACTTGTTTCTTCCTCCATGCTCGCTTTCAAATGAATCTTGATGGGGAATGTTCAAGTCTTGCCGTTGAAGCGAGATGATGGGGAGTACCTTCATTCGATCTACCACATGAACAGTTCTTTCGTACAAGTGTTGTGATTGCCTATGATCCATCGCGAGGCTATGTTATAAAGAAGGTAAAGGTAGTGGGAACACTTAGTAGAAGGTTAGCCATGCATTTTTTTCATCTCTAAAATACAAAAATATCTTTCCAACATCAAAATATTTCAAATCATTTCTACTATCTTTCTTGTTTTTCTTTCTATTCATTCTTAAAATAAAGAAAACTTTAAAATGAATAGAACAAAGAAGCCACATCCAAGCTTTCATCGCTCTCCTTTCTTATGGATACGACTTGTATAGCCACTTCGCTATTACGGTAGAATCGCTAAAGCAGTCACATCGACCATTACTCTTTTACTTATTCCTGTGTGATTGGTCGCTAATGTTGCATATTTAGTATCATATTTCCATACTTGTTATAGAATAAAACTTTGCATTGTCCTAATTAATTGTTTGATTTATTTGCAGGCCCATTTTTTAAGGAGATGAAGAGAAATGAGCCCAAAGCCCACCAAAATTCTGAATTAAATCAGAGTGAATTCGAGCTCAAAGAATCAGGGCAAAATCAAGAGGTTGAAAACCGATTAAGAAGAATCCTCTCAGAATCGATCGGTTAAAGCCAAGAATCAAGGGCCATTTCGTCACACTCCCGGACTCAAACTGAAAATCCAACTCCAGATAAAGTCAAAAGGCGAAACCAGGGCGACCCACCAACAGGGTGTGGCCACCTGGCCACACCCTGGCCGCAGAAACGCGGCCAAAGCCGCGTTTTCGCGGCTTGGTTGGGGAGTTAGGGGGAGCGTTTGCTCCCCCGATCTCCCCGGGATCCTGCATATTGGGTGTTTGCCTATAAAAAGGCAGTCTTTGCGCTGAAAAAGGGACGACCATGCAGAGATAGGATTTAGACTAGTTTTTCATTTTATAGTTTAGGTTTTTGTTCCTCTTTTTCATGTAATTTTAGTTTTAATTTATGTAATTCAGAGGAGATCAGACTTTCATCGAAGAATAAGAATGAAGCTTGAGCTGAGAGTGACACCGGTGTAAGGTTTTTTTCATTTCTTTAATCGTTATGAAATCGAATCTATGTTCTTTCTTTGTATGTACTTCTTTTTAGTTTTCTTCGTCTTCTTCTTTTCTACTTCACTTTTCTTTTTGGTACAATTGTCTCCCAAGTGAGTCTAAAAGCATCGAAAGAGCCTTGCCTTTGCGAGTGCCACCGATAGCTCATGACGATGGAATTGAGTCTCTCTCTGTATCATTTCATGCTTGAGTTGTCTTAATGATGTAATGTGGAAGAGACCAATAATCAACTCTTATGGGCTATGCGCTGATTGCCTCCACTTCAAGGTAAAATCATAGCTGAAGATTCAAGGTAAGCTTTTGGTGAAAAGAAGGTAAGTAATTATTTGTATTTCTTTTCTTTTATATCTGTAAATTAAATCACCAACACCACTTCTTCCAAATCTTTCATCATTTCTTTTCCAACTCATTTGTACATAGTCGCTTTCTGATTCTCCACCTTCTTCATCTATCGCTTTCTTTTTAACTTTAACCTTTAACTCTTCTTTCATTTTTATTTCTTAAAACAAAGAAGAACTTTCGTTTTCTTCACAAAGATTTCAACAAAAACTTTTTGAATGCTTCCATCGCAAACCCTCCTTATGGATCACGACCCGCATAGCCACTTGCTATAGCGGTAAGAATTGAGCACTTGCACATCTTTATTCTTAGATCTAAAATTCTTTATTTTTATGTGCAGGTTTTGCATCAATCACTGTGCAAGCTTTTTGGCGATCAATAGTCTTAGATCCAGTTTGGTTAAATCATTTTTTTAGAGATCTATTTGGTTAAGTGAAGAATCAACAGAGATCAGATTGAAATCAGAGCTCAAACTGAAAAACTACCGAAGATAAAAGAGCATCAGAGTAGGGAAGATCCACGACCCCCCTGGATCTGGCCATTTGGCTAGATCCTGGCCGCAGATCTATGACAAAAGCCGTGGATCGGCAACTCTGTTGCAACGATGGGGGAGCGTTTGCTTCCCCTATCTTTAGACGCTCCCCCATCCCATTTTTGGCTATAAATACTGCATTTTCTAGAGCAGAAAGGGACGGAGACTAGGATTAAATTTTTTGCTTTCTTCTTAGGGTTAGGATCATTATTAGATAGTTTTGAGAAGTTATAATCTCAGTTTATTTGTATTCTAGTTTAGACCAGAAAAGTGAGAGAGAGGAAATGAGTTTGTAATTCACCATTGAAGTAACAATCAAAGGAGATTCACCTTACTTATTCAACTCGATTAAATATATTTGGTATATTAATGCTTTTTATTCATTTTTTTATTTGTTCTTTCTTTGCTATGAGTAGCTAATCTCTTTATTTTTGGGCTCACTAATCGACTTTTATGTCTTTACTCTTGATCAATTTTTACTCTACCACCTAATTGAATTATATGAATGCCTATGTCAAGCCTTGCTTTGCAAGTGTTCTTGAAGGCACATGAAGATGGGTTTTTGACTTTGAAACTTATTTGATACTTTTTCTAAAACTGTTCTTATTCCATATTTGCTCTTCTCGCTTGATGGTTTAACATTCATTCTAAAGGAATTGTTTTCAAAACAAATTTAAATTTTCAAAAATCTATCTTATGTGTTTTACTAAAATACTTTTATCTAAAAGACGAAGCTTAAGCATATGATCACTTAAAGACATTTCTTTTCAAGAGAATAGTATATATTAAGTAAAAGATTAGTAAGCCCGAATTTCTTCTCCTTTTAAACAAAAACCAAATCACTCTCAAAATTTCTTTAAAAATTATCTTTTTCAAAATCTCTTCTAATTTTTTACTTTCTTTTTAAACCACATCTCAACAATCCATATTCTACATCTTTTCTTCTAAAAAATTAACATTAATACTGGTTTTCTCGAATATATCGAAAAGCTTGCATCCCATCTCTCTTCGTGGACACGACCCTAGCCCTAAGCTACACGGTTTTTAATTTAAGAATCAATTTTTGGCGCCGTTGCTGGAGAGGTTATTTAACAAGTTTGATGTTCTTTTTCAGGGTTTAGAAGATCAAGTAGAAAATCTGAGAACTGAAATGAGGTAACTTCTGCTCTATTCCCATGCTTAAGAAAGCAGGGAACATAATTCTGCTATGTTGTCGTGTTTCCTCAGCCTTTTCCACGCAGATGCGACTTTTGAAGGACTACTGACAAACATCTTTGTTGCAGTCAAACAAAATTACAAAATACACTTTCTGTAATTGCTAGTTTTTCTATTTCGTTGATTCTGAACATTGTTTTAAATACAACAATAATCGATTAATTGAAATTGCCTAAAAAAAATATTTAGACTTGCATTCCTAGGCATTTGTTTAATTATTTTTTATTTCAATTACTGTTGAAGAAAGTTAGAGACAAGGTATGTTTGCATAACATCTAGCTTAGGAAACATTCTTCGGCGATTCACTTACTTTTTGAGTGTTACTTTTACTATATCTTGGACACTTGTACAAACAAATCTTAAGGCAAAACCCAACACAAGATAAGGTGGGGGAGTCATTACCCTTCCTTTGCCCACAAATCATCTCCAAGCATGCACAATCTAAGCCTAATTTAAAATCTGATAGATATTATCCCTTGGGACATCCCGGACTCACTAGGAGGTTGACTTAATGGGAAAGTTATTAGAGTTTGACTCTTGTCAAATCGGTGTCAAAGGTCAGGGATTGAGAGGCGAAACCTCGAAGGCTAGTGGTTTGCCTTAATTATGCTCGTCGCTTTTGGCGCGGATACCTCCCACCAATCTTGCCCCAATCTGTCCAATTAATTTGTGGTCAGATTATGTATTATACCTCCCATGAACAATCTAACCAGTTAGGAATCGTCTAAGTTTACCTTGGAATAAGTGTGGTTGAATTTTTCTCTTTCTTTTGATTGTCTGGTGAACATGTTTGTGATAGTGATTGTGTATGCAAGTGTGGTCGAGAGACCTAAACACATCTAGGTTAACTAGAAGCAGTTCACCATCCAAATCAGAACCAAGACCATATCCGGTTATGGCTCTACCAACTTCTTTGCAAGAGAGATTTTATCCCATGAGGACCTCCCTTCCATCTTGCATTTGGCTCTCGGAAGCCAATGACAACAGTTTTGAACTGAAATCACAATTCATCAACACTCTCTCAAATTTTCATGGTCTAAAGGCCGAGGATGCGTACTTCTTCATAAGAGAATTTGAGGAACTATACCTCATGATCAGTATACACCAGTTAGAAGATGATGCGGTTAGGTTACATTTTGTCCTTTTCGCACTTAAAGACCTAGCCAAGAATGGATATACAGCTTAGCGGTTGGTTCTATCACTTCTTAGGATGATTTCATTAAGGTTTTCTTGAAGAAATTTTATCCTATCCACAAGACCGCTCTCATTAGGAAGAATATCATGCAGTTCAAGAAAGAACTTAGTGAACAATTTTGGAGGTACTTTGAACGTTTCAAAGACCTTCTTGTCTAATGTCCTCATCATGGCACAGAGAAGTGACAACAGTACCAAATTCTTTATGATGGTTTAGACTAGTAAACCAAGACCCTCTTAGAAACCATTTGCCAAGGGGGATTTTTACAAAAGGATGAAAATCAAGGGTGGGATTTATTTGAGGACCTAGCTGAGAAACCATCCAATGGAAACCAACTCCTGAAAAGTCTAGAAATATTAATACTATCTCTTCAAAAGGAGGTATCCATTCTATAGAATCATCCATAGCTGAAACTAGAATTGCAAATCTATGGAGAAGACAGGAACTTCTCAAAATAAAAGAACCAGTTCCAGTGAACCAAGTCAGCCCTAACCCAATCCCAAATCTAAAATGCACTTAGTAGTCAAGCCATGAACTAAGTGTTTGAGGAATGTTCAATTTTCATGCTCAACAAATATTGCCCGAGCCTATGAATGCGGCCTTTTCAAGACCCTATAATAATTCTTATGCTCAAATATACAATCCTAGTTGGAGAAATCATCTGAATTCCTCATGGAGCCAAAACAACAATAACCACTCAAGGTTAAACCATTCAAACCACTTCCAATCTCCCAATTATAATCATAATTCTTCTCATCATCAATCCAATTTTTCCAATTATCAACACTATTTTCCCAACCAAGCTCCACAATTTTCCTTCCAATGTCCCCCTGCTGATAAGAAAATACCCGATATGGAGAAGAATATAGAAAATTTGATCAAGTCACGTTTATCAATCATGCAGAACCAAGGACAATAGTTGAACAACCACTCTCAAGCCAAATGTAGGTTAGAGGTTCAGATGAGTCAGTTAGCTAGATCACTAAGTGAAAGGCCCATAAGGACTTTGCCTAGTCAGCTGTTGATAAACTCTAGAAACTCTAGTCAAGCTCATTTGGCTCAAGAGGATCAAATGAATCAACGTAATATTGTTCATACATTAAGGTCGGGTAAAAAAGTTGATAATCAAGTGTCAATGTCATCCAATCCCATTCAACAAAATCAAACACAAGCATCCACCTCTTTTAGCTCCACTCCATCCAAATCTGACGAGTCTGAAAAAGACAAGTCAGTCGAACAAGTGCACAAGCCTATATTACCATTTCCAAATAGGCTAAAGAATAATAAACACAATGCACACATGGAAAAAATAATTGAGATCTTTAATAAAGTGAAGATTAATGTGCCACCTCTTGATGCTATCCAACAAATTCCTTCATATGCACGATTTCTTAAGGACATGTGCACCAAGAAGAGAAAATCTAATGTACCCAAAAAAGTCTTCTTGGCTACTAACATTAGTGAGCTACTGTCGGGTCCGATCCCTGTCAAGTACAAGGATCCGAGTTGTCCTACCATTGCATGTACCATAGAAAGTCAAAATTAGTCGGGCACTTCTTGATTTGGGAGCAAGCATCAACTTTCTCCCCTTCTCAGTTTATCAACAACTCGGGTTGGGCGAGCTTAGTCCAACCCAAGTCACCATCAATTTGCTGAATAGTCAATGAAAGTTTTCGAAGGTAAAATTAATGATGTCCTTATCTGAGTCGGGGAGTTTATCTACCCTGTTGATTCATAGTTCTTGAGATATAACCTATGTCCAATCCTAAGTCTCAAACTCCCGTTATCCTAGGGCGCCATTTCCTTGCTACTTGATTAGTCTCTAAAACTGCATATTTCATACCACATCTTCACATTTATTTTATATTAAATTCTGCTAATAATGGTTTACTTATGTGATCCTAGGTTAATGGTGTGGAATGAAGAAGAAGACCCTAAATCACCATTTAATGAGTGATTAAAGGCCTATAACATAGCCATTGACCTAGAAGAGCTGATTCGTCAAAACCAGGGGCTCAAAACCAGAAACCAGGACCTGCAAACGAAAAGGCACTGAGGGGACAGCACGCGGCCGAAAGCGCCGCGCGCGCTTCCCTAGGGAGGCCGCATTTCCACGGCCTGGGAAGGCTGGCCACTGCCGTACGAGCGCGGTTGCGCCCGTACTTCTGGCTAGCTGTTGTTATTGGTCACTAATGTTGCACATTTATTATCATATTTCCATACTTATTATAGAATAAACTTTGCATTGTCCTAATTAAATGTTTAATTTATTTCCAGGCCCATTCCTAAAGGAAAGTGAAGAGAAATGAGCCCAAAAGCCCACCAAATTCTGAATTAAATCAGAATTAATTCGAACTCAGTGAATCAGGGCAAAATCAAGAGGTTGAAAATCGGTTGAGAAGAATCCTCCCAGAATCATCGGTTGAAGCAAAGATCAAAGGCCATTTCGTCAAAATCCCAGACCTAAACGAGAAATCCAACTGAAGATAAAGCCAGAACGAGAAGCCGGGAAGCTCCACCAACAGGGTGTGGCCACCTGGCCACACCCTGGCCGTGGAAACGCGGCCAAAGCCGCATTTCCACAGCTTGGTTAGAGAGTTAGGGGGAGCGTTTGCTCCCCCTATCTTCATAGGATCCTGTAGGTTGGGTTTTTGCCTATAAAAGGGCAGTATTTGTACTGAAAAGGGGACAACCATGCAGAAATAGGATTTAGTCTAGTTTTCATTCTTTGTAGTTTAGGTTTTTGTTTTCTTTTTATGTAATTTTAATTTGTATGTAAGCTTAGGTTAGATTGAGATTCATGTAAGTAAGAGAGAGAGAGGCTTATGTTGAGAGTGACACCGATGTACCCTCCTCCTTTCTTCCATCATTTCTGCAAGTAATAAAAGGTAATCTTTTTATGTTCGTCTTTTCTTTTGTTTTCTTCTTCCTCTTTCTACTTTACCTCTTTTGGTTTTGTTGAGCATGCAAGTGAATCCAGAAGCATAAGTACAACAAAGTTTTTGTGAGTGCCAACGATGATTCATTATGACGTTCTCCTCCTCAAGATCCGTATCACTTCATTCTTGTTCGTCTTGATGATATAATGCGAATGGGGACTGAGCTCGATCATATGGCTTATACGTTGAACGCCTCCGAAGCAAGGTAGAACATGTAATGGTTCCAGGTAAGTCATCAACCAAACTAGGTGAGTACTTCTTTAATCTTCTTTCTTTTCTTTTATTTCTGTAGATTAAATCACCAACACCACATCTTCCAAATCTTTCTTTTCCAATTCATTTGTACATAGTCGTTTTCTGATTTTCTCCACCTTCTCCATCTATCGCTTTCTTTTTTTTATCTTCATTTCTTAAAACAAAGAAGAACTTTCATTTTTTTCTTCATAAAGATTTCAATAAAAAACCTTGAACGCTTCTATCCCAAACCCTCCTTGTGGATCACGACCCGCATAGCCACTTGCTATCGCGGTAGAATTGAGCACTTGCACACCTTTATTCTTAGATCTAAAATTCTGTATTTTGTGTGCAGGTTCAAGCTCAAATCATGTTGCCAGCCTGGCGCCCCTTCCCTGGTGCCTATAAAACCCCCCTGGGTTCTGGAGTTGGGAGATATGCAGAGTTTAGGGTAGTTTTCATCTCCATTTTGTAGTTTAGGGTAGTTTAGGTTAGTGTTCTTCTTCTTCCTCCTTTGTATTTTCCATTTCTTGTAAATCTTGTAATAGGGAGAGAGAGTGGTACATGTTGGGGAGCAAGAGTGCTTGTAATAGAAGGTGACAATCTATGAAAGGTGCTCTCTTAACTTATCTTTGTTTTCTTTTCTCTAATCCCTTTTACATGTGTAGCTATTTTTTCTCTCATGGCAACTAACTACTAACTACTAACTAGTCTAACTTCTTATTTGATAGTCCACATGAATCTAATAGCCTCTGCTTGGCCTTGCTCTTGCAAGAGCCATTGATGGCTCATGATGATGGATCTAACACTCTAACATCTAAATATCTAACAAGCTAACATTATTTTATTTCATGCTTGCTCTTATTGGGTTTTGATGATTTAAGTGTAGCTTGCACTTGTTGGTTGAATTTGGATGTGAAAGTTAACATATGAGCCATGCTTTGTAAAGCTCTTGAACCAAGGACTAGTGATGGCCAATGATACATGTGAGGCAACTATCACTGAGAGGTTAGCATGTTAGTGGAGTCATTAGTAGTTAGTAGCCATGAATTTTCTTTATCTTTTTACTTTGTTTTAGAAATACTTTCAAAAACCACAAACATTTTATCTTCTATGTTCCCACTTCTTCGTGTTTCACCGTACCTCACTTTTCCTTTTTTGTTTTCTTTTCTTTTGATTCTTTCAAACATTGAAGAACTTTTAACACACACGTGAATCAACCGGTAAAGCTTCTATCGCCTCCCGTCCTTGTAGATTCGACTCGTTTTAGCCTCTATGCTATAACGGAAGTATCGAGGAAGCCAAAGCACACACTTTAAATATCAATTTCAAAACATACACTTCTTGTGCGCGATTTTCCCTCGATCAAATTTGGCGTCATTGCCGGGGATGGGAACTGTTTGATTTCATGTTTTTGTTAACTTTTCTTCTTTGTTTTTGGTGTGCAGGTTAAATTTTTAGCGTTGCGGAGATCCACACTTGCTCTTGTGTGGTTGGGTAAATTCATGTATATTCTTATACTCTGCTGCTAATTTTTGTTTATATTACCTGTAGACTGTAAATAATTTAAGAACTAAAATACAGAAATTGGATGCTTTAAAATGGTTTAGACATTTGCATTTAGGCACGTGTCAATTTTCATTCCAATATACTGTATTTTGTTCTTGTGTTGTTGTGAGCTTGACGGAGCTGTACATATTGCATTGCATATAGTTAGGACAAACACGTGGGTGATTTACTCTCCTTGTTTGTTCATTCGTATCTATATTGCACACTTGCACGAATTGAGCTTAAGGGCAAAACCCAAAACAACATAAGGTGAGAAATTCATTACCCTCCCTTAGCCCAAAAATCACCTCCCCACTCACACAACCCAAGCCTAAATAAAAATTGCTAAACGTTGGCCCCTAGGGATATCTCAGACTCATTTAGGAGATTGACCTAAGGGGGAAGTTGTTAGAAGTTGACGCTTGTCAAATCAGTGTTTAAGGTTGGGGATTGAGAGGCGAAACCTCGAAGAACAGTGGTTTGGCATAATTAGGCACGTTGCTCCGGCACGGATACCTCCCACCGATCTTGCCCCTACCTGGCCGACTAACTTGTGGTCAGCTTCCGACAATATACCCCCCGTGGACAGTCTAACCAGTTAGGAGTCGTCTAGGTCTAAGTTAACCCTAGCATAGGCTTGTTTTTTTTTTCTTTTTTTTCTTTGTTTGTTTGTTTGTTTCCTTTTTTTTTTGTAAATTGTGAAATGGATTTTAACAACAATAATTCTTTCAATCATAATATGAGTCCATATTTCACCCCGACCTCATTTGACTCGGATAACCCTGACCCGGTTATGTATAACATAAACCAACCATATCTGTCGAGTTGGGATTATCCGAGTCAATATGACCCATATCCCAAATCCTATGACTATAATTTTCAAAATAATTTTCACTCTTCATAGAGTTCATGGGGATTCACCTACCCCGAGTCCAATTTTCAACCATCTTGTCCACAATTTCCACAAAATTCACTCCCCGATTTTGATTCATATACTCCTTTTCCTGAACCACCAATTAAAGAAAAATCATCATTGGAAAGGAGTTTGGAAGAAGTGATAGAGGCCCAAAAATAATTTGAAAAAATGGTAGCCTCATCATGTTCACAAATTTTCAAAGTTCATGTAGTTCTTTTCCAGAACGACTCAAAGAAAAATAATTATGGGAAAAAACTATGGAATTCGTGCAAGAAATCGAGCGCATAATGCAAAATACGATTGATTTCCCATGTTCATCACATGTTCATATGACTCAAGAACCTTACCATTTTGGAAATCCAGCTTCAATTTCATCATACCAACATGAACTTGACCAACATCCAATTCCTAATACTTTGAAAAGTTATCCATTTCCTGAAATTGAACTTGAAGGTGAATATGAACCTGAGCTTCAATTTAGCGATTCGAGTCCATTCATTGAATCAATATCGACTACTGTAGTGTTACCTGAACTAAGTGACGTTCTTGAGCCAGTTTTGATTCCCATACTTCCTGAACTTGAATCGATCATTTCACCCATTCACATTCCTTCCGTGAACGAAAATCAAGATTCAATTTCATTACATCCATTTGAACTTGCCCATCATCTTGAACACCACCTTGACATTTTGGCAAGTTATCCTTTTCTCGAAATTGAACTTGAGCCTGAATGTGATCCTGAACCTCATGTGAGTAATTCCATTTCACTTTTTGATTCAATAATGACCCTGGTATCTTTACTAGATTTTTTCTCTATTCTGGAGTCAACATTTAATCCTGTACCTGTACACCGTGAAATTGAATCAGCAATATCTTTTGATCACACTTCATTGCTGGAGAAAGTGTGTGAACATCAATTCTTTAGTTTGGACCCCTTTTTGAACCAATTTCGACTATCATTGTTGACTCTCGACTTGATCTGAGTCAAATTCCCGAGTCAGTGTCGGTTTTTATTCCTGTTCCATTTGACTCCAAATCAATCATCTCCCAGCATCATACTTCTTTGTTGGACAAGAAAGTTGAAGAACATGACTCAGTAATTCTTTTTGAAAATTGGCAATTGGATGGGGGTAATTTTTTCAATAAGATCATACAGTTCTCCAACATTTTATTAGGTCATATTAGAAAGATCATTGGTGGATTTCTGCAAGATCCACGATATCTAGCTTGGATAGCAACTCTTGGCCCAGTCAGACCACCACCGGAACCACCACCATGAGTTAATTTTCCTTCCCTCTCTATTTGTTTCATGTATATACACATTCACGATGCATTGAGGACAATGCATGAGATAAGTATGGGGGAGGGTTTACTAACGTAGTTAGTTACTATGTTTTACATTTTCTTTCTTTTACACTTCTTTTTAGGAACTTTTTAAAAATTTTCTTTTGTATAAAAACTCTTTTCTTTTCTTTTTACAAAACTTTTTGAAACAAGGTAAATAGTTTTGATTTATTTTTAAGAAAATTAAGATTATCTTAGGAATTAGGAAGACCTAAAATTATGAAATTTTAAACTGAGTCAAAATAATAGATCTTGTTTAAATTTTAGGATAAGAAAGTAAAATTGGAAAGACAATTTGATCTTAAATTTTTTGCCTTAGATTTATGCACTTCACACTTACACAATTTTTGGGATTGAAATAAAGACTGAAAATGTCATAAAAAATATATGATAATAAAAACCACTTATTGAAGTTGGGTAATTATGCCTCAGGAAGCATGATTATTCACACCTAAAATGGTGAACAAAAATAAAAATAGTCCCCTTTAGTTTTGTGGCCTTGTTTACTCGAGTCCTTAAGCCCAAGGGATGTTTTCTCATCTGGTGCCCTAAGATCATCTGATTTTGGAGTCACCGGCTAAAGGCTCACTACACGGATAAATAAGAAAGCCTAAGAAAACTAAGGGAAGAAGAAAAAAATGGAAAAAAAATAATTATACAAAAATCAATGGATTGAAAGTTTGAGTCAATATCTCAAAAATCTTCACAGTTCACAATGTGCATATTTTTCTAAGAGTTTTATGAAAGATCAAAGAATCAATTCAATTTTAAATTCTTACATTTAATTTATAACAAGACTTTGCATTTCGACTTAGTTTAAGGAAGAATAATTTCTGGTTAACTTATGACCTTGGATCACTTATATTTTCGCAAAAATACTTCAACACTTTTCTCTATTTCAAAATGCGTTTTTAAAATACTAACATTTGATTTCTTACTTTATGGATTTTGTGGGTGTAATCCGCTGAAAACCCTCATGAGACAAAACTCCTCCTCTAGGAAAAACCTAGAGGTTTAATGGCTTGTTGCACATCCTCAGTGCAATCGCGTCACCTGCAAAAGTGATGTAAGAATTTTCTTAGTTTTTTTTGTTTTACTCGGGACGAGCAAAAGATAAGTGTGGGGGTGTGATTAGTCTCTAAAACTGCATATTTCATACCACATCTTCACATTTATTTTATATTAAATTCTGCTAATAATGGTTTACTAATGTGATCCTAGGTTCATGGTGTGGAATGAAGAAGAAGACCCTAAATCACCATTTAATGAGTGATTAAAGGCCTATAACATAGCCATTAACCTAGAAGAGCTGATTCATCAAAACCAGGGGCTCAAAACCAGAAACCAGGACCTGCAAACGATAAGGCACTGACGGGACAGCACACAGCCGAAAGCGTCGCGCGCGCTTCCCTAGGGAGGCCGCGTTTCCACAGCCTGGGAAGGCTGGCCGCGGCCGTACGGGCGCGGCTGCATCCGTGCATCTGGCCAGCTATTGCTAGCCTGGCCCCCCTTCCCTGGTGCCTATAAAAACCCCCCTGGGTTCTGGAGTTGGGAGATATGCAGAGTTTAGGGTAGTTTTCATCTCCATTTTATAGTTTAGGGTAGTTTAGGTTAGTGTTCTTCCTCTTCCTCCTTTGTATTTTCCATTTCTTGTAGATCTTGTAATAGGGAGTGAAAGTGGTACATGTTGGGAAGCAAGAGTGCTTGTAATAGAACGTGACAATCTATGAAAGGTGCTCTCTTAACTTATCTTTATTTTCTTCTCTCTAATCCCTTTTACATGTGTAGCTAATTTTTCTCTCATGGCAACTAACTACTAACCGCTAACTAGTCTAACTTCTTATTTGATAATCCACATGAATCTAATAGCCTCTGCTTGGCCTTACTCTTGCAAGAGCCATTGATGGTTCATGATGATGGATCTAACACTCTAACATCTAAATCTCTAACAAGCTAACATTACTTTATTTCATGCTAGCTCTTATTGAGTTTTGATGATTTAAGTGTAGCTTGCACTTGTTGGTTGAATTTGGATGTGAATGTTAACATATGAGCCATGCTTTGTAAAGCTCTTGAACCAAGGACTAGTGATGGGCAATGATACATGTGAGGCAACTATCACTAAGAGATTAGCATGTTAGTGGAGTCATTAGTAGTTAGTAGCCATGAGTTTTCTTTATCTTTTTACTTTGTTTTAGAAATACTTTCAAAAACCACCAACATTTTATCTTCTATGTTCCCACTTCTTCGTGTTTCACCGTACCTCATTTTCATTCTTTGTTTTCTTTTCTTTTGATTCTTTCAAACATTGAAGAACTTTTAACACACACGTGAATCAACCGGTAAAGCTTCTATCGCCTCCCGTCCTTGTGGATTCGACTCGTTTTAGCCTCTATGCTATTACGGAAGTATCGAGGAAGCCAAAGCACACACTTTAAATATCGATTTCAATATATACACTTTTTGTACGCGGTTTTCCCCCGATCACTACTGCCAATGCAATTATCAACTGTAGGAACGGATCCATGAGGTTAACCTTTGGAGACATGACTAGAAAAGTCAATGTCTTCAATCTAGAAAAGCAACCCTGTGATGCAGAGGATCAAACTTTTGAAGTCAACTTTATTGAGAACATGAGAAAATGAACATTGATAAGAATTGGAGCTAGAAACTGAGAGTAAATTTGAATTGAAGTATATGGATTTAGACCATAACCAGATTGCCGAGTCTGTTGTGAATTGGGCTTCAAGCCCTATTTCACCAAATTTGGAGCCAACAAACTTGACACTTTCCATTGAGCCTTACCCTTCCGTAGAATTGAAGGCTTTGCCTAAGCATCTCAAGTACGTTTACTTTGGTAAACAAAACACTTTACTAGTCATCATAGCGTCACATTTGACTATCGGTCATGAAGAAAGCCTTATATCAGTTCTTAGAAAATATAAGGAAGCCATTGGTTAGACCACGACTGACATCAAGGGATTAAGTCTAGCCATAGTCCAACATGGCATTCATTTTAATGAAGAAGTGACACCCAAGAGAGACCCGCAGCGTATGTTAAACCCTATAATGCAAGAGGTTGTTTGTACTAAAATCTTGAAACTTCTAGACAATGGGATCATCTATCCCATTTTTGATAGCCAATGGGTTAGTTCTGTCCATGCGATTATGAAGAAATTTGATTTCACTATGGTGAAAAATAAGAACAAAGAGTTGATCCAAACTCAGCCTCCTACAAAGATTCGAGTTTGCATTGACTGTAGGAAGTTAAATTCTGCAACTCGTAAGGACCACTTTTCGCTTTCCTTCATTGATCAAATGCTTGAACGCTTAGTTGGCAATGAGTATTACTGTTTCTTGAACGGTTACTCGGGGTACAATTAGATTCCCATAGCTCCGAAGGACCAAGAGAAGACCACATTCACATGTCCGTTTGGGATATTTGCTTATTGTCGAATGTCTTTCGGCTTGTGTAATGTAGCAACATTTCAACATTACATGTTGAGTCTTTTTTCTAACATGATATCACGATTCTTAGAAATATTCATGGACAATTTCTCCATTTAAGGAGACTCATTCGATCAATGTTTTCACCATCTAGAACTTGTCCTCCAAAGTTGTGCCGAGAAAAATTTGACACTTAACTGGGAGAAATGCGACTTCATGGTAAGACATGGAATTGTCTTGGGTCATGAAATTTCAAAGAAAGGGATTGAAGTGGATAAGGCCAAGATTGAGGTCATAACAAAGCTCCCTATACCTAAATGTATCAAAGATATTCGATCCTTCTTAGGACACAACGATTTTTATCGTAGGTTTATTAAGGACTTTAGCAAAATTTCTAGACCCTTAACTAACTTTTTAGTTAAGGACATGTCCTTCACTTTGATAGTGGATGTCTTAATACTTGGGAGAAGCTTAAAAAAGAGCTTATTTTCTGCACCAATCATTTCTGCACTGGATTGGTCAAAGCCGTTTGAACATGTGCAACGCTTCAGATTTTGCCATTGGCGCTATCTTAGGACAACATTGATAACAGGCAGTACATGATTTATTACTCAAGTAAGACTATCAATGATTCTCAACTGAACTACACTACAACCAAAAAGAAATTCTTGGCAGTAGTATTTACTTTGGAGAAATTTCATCCCTACCTACTTGGGTCCAAAATCACAATTTTCACTGATCATTCTGCGCTTAAGTATCTCATGCTTAAAAAGGATGCCAAGGCCCGACTCATTCGTTGGATCCTCCTTCAAGAATTCAATCTTGAGATTCGAGATAAGAAAGGCGCAGAAAAATTGTCACTGATAATCTCTTTACGTATCCCAAGAGAAGCCTGCAGTGTAGGTTAAACCCTATCTCTTAGTTGCCCTTAGGGAATCTTGGTTTGCTGACATAGTGAGTTACTTAGTCATGAACCACACTCCATCTCATTGGCCTAAATAAGATGTATGCTAGTTCTTATCTTAAATATGGTATTTCTTTTGGAAGGAACCGTACTTTTCAAGTACTATTCTGACCAAATCATTAAGAGATGCATTCCTGATAAGAAAATTAAGAGTGTTCTGTCCTTTTGTCACGAGCTTGCATGCGGTGGACACTTTGGTCCCTGCTAGACTGTTGAAAAAGTGCTACAAAGTGGGTTCTGTTGGCCCACTTGGTCATAGATGCCTATGAATTCTACACTACGTGCCCTGGATGCCAAATGGTAGGAAGGATCTCAAAATGAAATATGATGCCCTCAACCCAACTTAGAAATAGAACTCTTTGATGTTTGGGGCATCGACTTTATGGGTCCATTTCCTAACTCATTTGGAAACCAATATATTGGTTGTTGTGGATTATGTGTCGATATGTGTAGAAGTATTCCTAAAAAATCTAATGACAATATGATTGTCAAGTTCCTAAAAGAGAATATTTTCTCACGCTTTGGAACCCCTCGTGCCATAATTAGTGACAATGGCAGTCATTTCTACAATAGAACTTTTGAAGCTCTTATACGAAAATATGCCATAACACACAAATTGTCCACACCTTATCATCCTCAAACTAGTGGGTAGGTAGAAGTCTCCAATAGACAAATTAAACTTATTTTGGAGAATATTGTGTGCCAAAATCAGAAAGATTGGTTCACCAAACTTGTAGATGCCTTATTAGCCTTATTCGGTCGCTGATATTGCATAATTATTATCATATTCTCATACATATTATAAAATAAACTCTACTTTTAAATCCTATTTATTGCTAAAGAAAAGCCCAAAAGCCCATCAAAATTCTGATTTAATTCATAATTAATTCAAAATCAGAAAATCAGGGCAGATCAGCGTGAATCAGAGAAGATAAAGTCAGTTGAAAATCAGTTACATCAAATCATCACAAATCAATTGGTTAAAGCTGAAGATAAAAGGAGGTTTCGTCAAATCCAGGACCCCAAATAGCAAATCCAAAAGGAGATAACCTCAGATCACGAAACCAGGCAGTTCCACCCCTCGGCTGTGGCCACCCGGCCACAGCAAGGCCGTGGAAACGCGGCCTTAGCCGTGTTTCCGCGGCTTTGTTAGAGAGTTAGGGGGAGCATTTGCTCTCCCTATCTTCGTACGCTCTCTTCGGCTGGGTTTTGCCTATAAATACTGGGTTTTTAGAGACCACGGGAACGAGGAGGCAGAGAGTAGAATTTAGGCTAATTTATAGTTTGTAACATAGGTTTTTTATTTTCTTTCATGTAATTTTATTTTCTTTATATAATTGAGAGGAGAGGATACTTTCATGGAGGAATGAGAGCAAGCTTGTACTGAAGGTGACATCGGTGTAAGTGATCTTTTCTTCATTGTTATTTGAATCGAATCGAAGTTTCTTTTTCTTCTTTACTCTTGCTCCGTTTACTTTCCTCTTCTGTGTTTGTGGATCCAAATGAAACTGATAGCCTCAAAGTTGCCTTGGCCTTGCAAGTGCCGTTGATGGTTTATGGTGATGGATTTCCATTTCTATGATAGTGTAGCTTGCCCCTTCAATTCATAGTGTAATACGGGAATGGCCAAGATCCTATTTGTCATACTTCGCTCGCCTTCAAGCAAAGGTACATCATCGATACGGGTCAAAGGTAAGCTGGCGCCGAAGAGGTAAGTAACTTTTTTTTAGGTTTTAGGTTTCTTTTCTTTTAATTTTAGTGTAAATTACCGACACCACCATCTTTAAAATTTCTTTTAATCTTTTTCAATTTCTTTATATCCACTTTCATTTTCTCCACCTTCTCTATCTACCACTTTCTTTCTAACTTAACTTTAACTCTTTTTCATTTTCTTTTTAAGAACTAAAAGAAGATCTTTAACCATTCTTTGTAACCTAAAAGAAAGCTTGCTAAAAAAAGCTTCCATCACTAGTCCCTCCTTGTGGATCACGACCCGCATAGCCACTTGCTATAGCGGTAGTATTGAGTACTTGCACACTCTTTATTCTAAGTTCTAAAATTCTTTATTTTTGTGTGCAGGTCCAACTCAATCAAATTTTGGCGCCGTTGCTGGGGAGGGACGGTAAGTTATTATCTTTTTACATTTAAATTTTTGGTTAACTTTTTCTTTGTTTTTGGTGTACAGATTTAACAACAAGAAATTTTTGCTGCAGTGGACATATAAGTGGCCCTGGACTCTGCTCAAGAAAGCAGAGCCCAGAAGCCCTCAGATTTGCTACATTCCTATGGCAATCTGAGTGAACTACTAACCTGTATTTTCTGCATGTTGGCTGAATTGCATAGTTTAATATCTGTAGCATTTATTTCCTTATTTGACTCATTGTATATACATTTCTAACACAACAGTAAAAAGTTGATTGTAAATGCTAAAAATGATTTGGACTTTGTATTTAGGCACGTGTCTATTTCATTACATTTTCTATTTACTGTTGAAGAGTGCTGGAGCCAGGTATGTGTGCATAGCATTTAGTATAAGGTTCATTCTTGTATGAAATATTGCTTGAGTGTTACTTTTTCTATATACTTGTACACTGCACTAAATTGATTTAAGGGCTTGTCCTATAAACAAAATAAGGTAGGAAAGTCATTACCCCCCTTAGTCCACAAACAATCTCCTCACTCACTAACCCAAGCCTAACTAAAACTGAGTAGACATTGGCCCTAGGGACATCTCGGACTAAAAAGAAGACTGACCTAAGGGGAAAGTTGATTTGAATTTGACTCTTGCCAAATCGGTGTCTAAGGTTGGGGATTGAGGGGCGAAACCCCGAAGGCTGGTGGTTTAGCTTAATTAGGCCAGTCGCTTCTGTGCAGGTACCTCCCCCCAATCTTGCCCCTACCTGGCCTATTAACTTGTGGTCAGATTCGGCAATACCCCCCCCGTGGACAGTCTAACCAGTTAGGAGTCGTCTAGGTCTAAGGTCTACCCTAACTTAGTTTAGAATTTTTTTCTTTTTATTTGTTTGCTTATTTGTTTATTTTTATTTGTTTGTGTTTAACATTGCCTGTGTGATATGGATTATAATAATAATTTTTTCAATTTTAATGGTAATCCATATTACACCCCGACCTCTTTTTTGGATATTACCAACCCCACATATCATAACTTTAACCAACCTAGTGTGTCAGTTTGGTCTTATCCGAATTAATATAACCCATGCCCCCAATCTTATGACCATAATTTTTAAAATAATTTCAACTCTTCACAGAGTCAATGGGGATTAACCTCCCCCAAGTCCAATTTTCAACCAACTCGTCCTCCTTATCCACCTTGTCCACAATATTTTCAAGATTCATACTCAATTCCACCAGTTCAAAATAGAAAACCATCAATCTTGGAAATGAGTATGCGTGAGTCCAAGCAACAATCACAAAATCTGACGGACTCACAATTTCACCACAAATTTCAAAACAAAACTTCACCTTTTCAAGTCCAATCGCAACAAAACGATGAACCAATCGACTATGAAAAGCTGTTTGAAGCCATCACTCATGCTCAAATTGCTCGTAATCATGACATAGATCTAATGGTCCAAACTCTCCATTCTCACCGTTTGACCATTTCTGATGTCGCTAACAATTCTGTTAGAGCCGAAGAATCATGTTATTTTGGAAAACAAGATTCCATTTCAGCACACCCATTTGAACTTGCCCAAACTCCAAATTTTGAAAATGACATTGACAGTTTGGCAAGTTATCCCTTTCCTGAAATTGAACTTGAGAATGAATATGATCCTGAATCTCAACTTGGTGATTCAATTCTACTTCCTGATTCAATAATGACTCCGGTGTTTTCACCTAATTTCAATCTTTTTCCCGAGTCAACATTGGATCCTGTGCCAATTCATCATAAAATTGAATCACCAATCTTTTTTGATCATCATATTGAACTTGACCAATTTCATACTTTTGAAAGTCTCATTGACAAATTGGCAAGTTCTCATTTTTATGAAATTGAACTCAATGAGAAATGAGACCTAGATTCTCAAATTTGTGATCCAGTTCAAATTCCTGAATCAATATTAACTCCTATTTTGTTACCTAACTTGAGTAATATTTTAGAGTCAGTTTTGATTCCCACACCTGTCATTCTTGAACTTGAATCGCCAATATTAAGTCACATTCCGTTGTTGGGAAATGAATGTGGACTTGAGTTTCAACTTCTTGATTTGGACCTACTTCCTGAACCTTTACTTAACTTAAGTCACTTTCCTGAGTCGGTATTAGTTCATGTACTTCCTAAGTCCAAGTCAATCATTCCATCTTTTCACACTCCATTTTGGGACAAGGGTGTTGATAAAATTGACTCCGAAATTATTTGTGAAATTTAGAAATTAGATGGGGTAAAAATTTTAATCATTCATATATACATCATTTTAGTGGGTTATATTAGAGAGGTTTCTGGTGGGTTCCTCCGAACTCCACTCAAATTCGATTGGGCCGCATTTCGTGGACCAATCAGACCACCACCGGAACCACCACCTTAAGGTAATATTTTCCTTCCCTTTCTTCTCTTTCATGCATCCATGCATTAATTCATACATTGAGGTCAATGCATGAGATAGGTGTGGGGGAGGGTCTAACATAACTTAGGTTTTTCTTTTTATTAAAAAAAAGAAAAAAATTAATATTTTCTTTACTTTTAAAAACTTTTTGAAAATAGAAACAATATTTTGACATATTTTTTTGTAAGAAATTAAGTCAATTTTAAGGAATAGGAGAATCATAATTAGGATTTCTTATATTTGGTCAAAATAAAATTATTTGTTTGATTCTTAGAGTTAGGAAGATAATTGTCAAAGTAATTTAGTCTTGATCTTTGCCTTGATGAAATATGCGCACTTTATACACTTACACACTTAGGGTTCAAAAACAAAGATTCTTATGCCTTATAAAAAAATATATATATGTATATCTATGAAAAATAAATAAATCTAATTATTGATTAGCTAGGTGCTTTGGCCTAAGCAAGCCTTAGTATTTATGCAAAAGATGATTAGATAAGTTTGAAAAAAAAGAAATATATATATCAATAAAAATCCTCTGATTAAGCTGGGTATTTGTGCCTCATAAAGCATAAGTATTCCGCCTAAAAGCGGTTCATATAATAAAATTCTTAGTTTTGTGGCCTTGTTTGCTCGAGTCCTTAAGTCCTAGGGGTATTTTCTCACCAGGTGCCCTAAGACCGTTTGGTTTCGGAGTCACCGATTAAAGGCTCGTTACATGGGCAGATTAGAAAGCCTAATGAACTAAGGAATAATACTACCAAAAATAAAATAAATATATATATATAAATAAATAAATAAATAAGGCATAAGAGTTAGAGTTAAAGAATCCTTAGTCAAAACTTCACGGTCATGAAGGTGCATATGACTTAGGGTAAAGTAATAGACTAGATAAGAAGAAAAATTTGACTCTTTACTTTGGTTGATAACAATTTTTGAATAGAGACTAAGTTTAGGAATGAAAAGTTTGATTTTCCTATAACTTATAAATTACTTAATTCTTAAAATAATATTTCAAATATTTATTCTTTCAAAATGTGTTTTCAAAATACTAACACTTTGTTTCTCTTTCTTTATGGATTTTGTGGGTGTAATCCACTGAAAACCCTCATGAGACATAACTCGTCTTCTAGGGAAAACCTAGAGGTTTAACGGCTTGTTGCACATGCTCAGTGCAATCGCGTGACCTGCGAAAGTGGTCTAATAATCTTTGGTTTAATTTTTTTGTTTTGTTCGAGGATGAGCAAAAGATAGGTATGGGGGTGTGATCGGTCGTTGATATTGCATAATTATTATCATATTCTCATACATATTATAAAATAAACTCTGCTTTTAATTCCTATTCATTGTCTAATTTATATGTAGGCCTATTGCTAAAGGAGAGGGAAGAGAAAAGCCCAAACGCCCATCAAAATTCTGATTTGATTCAGAATTAATTCGAAATCAGAAAATCAGGGCTGATCAGGGCGAATCAGGGAAGATAAAGTCGGTTGAAAACCAGTTACATCAAATCATCACAAATCAATTGGTTAAAGCCGAAGATAAAAGGAGGTTTCGTCAAATACAGGACTCCAAATAGCAAATCCAAAAGGAGATAACCTCAGATCACAAAACCAGGCAGCTCCAACCCTCGGCTGTGGCCACCTGGCCACAGCAAGGTCGCGAAAATGCAGCCTTAGTCGTGTTTTTGCGACTTTGTTAGAGAGTTAGGGGGAGCGTTTGCTCCCTCTATCTTCGTACGCTCTCCTCTGTTCGGTTTTGCCTATAAATACTGGGTTTTTCAGAGACCACGGAGACGAGGAGGCAGAGAGTAGAATTTAGGCTAATTTATAGTTTGTAACTTAGGTTTTTTATTTTCTTTCATGTAATTTTTATTTTCTTTATGTAACTGAGAGGAGAGGATACTTTTATGGAGGAATGAGAGCAAGCTTGTACTGAAGGTGACTAAGCGATCTTTTCTTCCATTGTTATTTGAATGGAATCGAAGTTTCTTTTTCTTTTTTACACTTGTTTTTGTTTACTTCCCTCTTCTGTGTTTGTGGATCCAAATGAAACTGATAGCCTCGAAGTTGCCTTCCTTACCCTTGCAAGTGTCGTTGATGGCTTATGGTGATGGACATCCATTTCTATGATATTGTAGCTTGCCCCTTCAATTCATAGTGTAATACGTTAATGGCCAAGATCCTATTTGTCATACTTCGCTCGCCTTCAAGTAAAGGTACGTCATCGATACGGGTCAAAGGTAAGCAGGCGCCGAAGAGGTAAGTAACTTTTTTAGGTTTTAGTTTTCTTTTCTTTAATTTTACTATAAATTACAAACACCACAATCTTCCAAATTTCTTTTAATCTTTTTCAATTTCTTTATATCCACTTTCATCTTCTCCACCTTCTCTATCTACCACTTTCTTCCTAACTTAACTTTAACTCTTTTTCATTTTCTTTTAGAACTAAAAGAAGATCTTTAACCATTCTTTGTAACCTAGAAGAAAACTTGCTAAAAAAGCTTCCACCGCTAGTCCCTCCTTGTGGATTATAGCGGTAGTATTGAGTACTTGCACACTCCTTATTCTAAGTTCTGAAATTCTGTATTCTTGTGTGTAGGTCTAACTCAATCAAATTTTGGCCTACAAGACCGCTTTTAAAAAGATTCTAGGGACGTCTCCATATAGGTTACTCTTTAGGAAGGCTTGTCACCTACCCGTTGAGTTAGAACATCGGGCCTTATGGGCAATCAAGCAGCTAAATTTTGATTTAGACAAGGCTGATGACCTTCAAAAATTGCAAAATTTTGAATTAGAGGAGTTGAGAAATGAGGCCTATGAGAATGCTAAGATCACAAAAGATAGAGTTAAGATTTTTCATGATAAGCATATCATAAGAAAAAGTTTTTGTCCCCAGACGAAAAGTCTTACTCTATAATGGGCTTCATCTTTTTCCAGAAAAGCTAAAGTCAAGATGGACTAGGCCATTCGTTATAAAGACCGTGTTTTGATACGGTGCTATAGAGATTAGTGACACCAAGAATGTGAATGACTTTAAGGTAAATGGTCAATGCTTTAAATCTTTCTTGGAATCAGTGTCGGTAAATGAGACGGCTATGAGTCTATTCGACCAAGTGTATTGGTAACATCATCTCTTTTACATTTTATTTCATGCATCTATACATTTCTTTCATACATTGGGGACAATGCATGAGATAGGTGTGGGGAAGGAGCACTAGCATTTAACATTTTATATATAAAAAAATCCTTTTAAAAGTGAGAAACAATATTTTGATCTATTTTTGTAATTGAGTTAATTTTAAGGAGTAGGAGAATAAAAATTCAGATGTCTTATAATTGGTCAACAGAAGATTATTTATTTAATTTCTAGGTTTAAGAAGAAAAATTAAAAAAGTAATTTAGTCTTGATTTTTACCTTGATGAAATATGCATACTTTTTGCACTTACACACTTGAGGTTCAAAAACAAAGATTCTTAAGCCTTATAAAAAAACAAAAAAGGAAAAGAAAAGAAAAAATATATTTATGTTAAAAATCCTCTGATTATGCTGGGTATTTGTGTCTCATAAAACATAAGTATTCACGCCTAAAAGTGGTCCATATAATCAATAAAAATATTTAGTTTTGTGGCTTTGTTTTCTCGAGTCCTTAAGTCCTTGGGGTGTTTTCTCACCTAGTGCCCTAAACAATATGATTTGAGAGTCACCGACTAAAGGCTCGTTACATGAACGAATTAGAAAGCCTAATAGAGCTAAGGGATATTACCACCAAAATATGTAAAATAAGGCATAAGAGTTGGAGTTAAAGAATCCCAAGTCACATATATTCACAGTCACAAAGGTGCATATAACTTAAGGTAAAATAATAGATTAAGTGAAAAATATGATTTTAATCCTTATCTCTCATGATTACAAATTTTTGAATGGAAACTAACTGTGGGAATGATCTATTTGGTGAACTTATAACTTATAGATTACTTAAGTCTTTGCAAAAGTTTGTCAAATATTTCTTCTCTATCTTAAAAATGAATTTTTCAAAAATACTAATATTTCTTAGACTCTTTTTGAATTTTGTGGGTGTAATCTACTGAAAACCCTCACGAGACAAAACTCGTCTTCTAGGGATAATCTACAGGTTTACAGGCTTACTGCGCATGCTCAGTGCAGTCGCGTAACCTGCGAAAGCGGTGCAATAATTTTTGAGTTTTTGCTCGAGGACGAACAACAAATAGGTGTGAGGTTGTGATTGTATACGTTTATTGCAAGTTTATTATTAAACTCCTGCATCTATTATGTAATAAATACTGCTAATTATCGTGACTTAATGTTATAATTTTGCAAGTTTGTCTCAATGAAAGGAGAGAAAATTACACCAAATAATACTAGCTAAAATTATATTTAACTGGATCTATTTGGTTAGCTGAAGTTAATCCCAGATCCAGTTCGATTACATCAGAATTCTAGAGATCTATTCGGTTAAATGAAAAATCAACAAAGATCAGATTGAAGTCAGTGCTCAAACTAAAAAACTACCGAAGATAAAGAGTATCAGAGCAGGGAAGATCCACGACCCCCTGGATCTGGCCATTTTGCCAGATTCTCGCCACGGATCTGTGGCTCTATTGCAATAGATGGGGGAGCATTTGATCCCCTATCTTCAGGCGCTCTCCTCCATCCCCTTTTTGGCTATAAATACTGCATTTTTCAGAGCAGAAAGGGACGAAGACTAGGATTAATTTTTTGCTTTATTCTTAGGGTTAAGATCATAGTTAGATAGTTATGAGAAGTTGTAATTTCAATTTATTTGCTTTCCAGTTTAGACCAGAAAAGTGAGAGAGAGAAAATGAGTGTGTAATTTAAGTTTATTTGCTTTCCATACTTGCTATTCTCGCTTGATGGTTTAACATTCATTCTAAAGGAACTATTTTCAAAACAAAGTTAAAATTTTCAAAAGATCTATCTTATGTGTTTTACTTGGATACTGTGATCTAAAAGACTAAGCTTAAGCCTATGATCACTTGAAGCATTTCTTTTCAAGAGAATAGTACATGTTAAGTAAAGGATAAGTGAACCCGGATTTCTTCTCCTTTTAAACAAAAATCAAATCACTCTCTAGATTTCTTTAAACATCATATTTTCCAAAATCTCTTCTAATTTTTACTTTCTCTTTAAACCACATCTCAACAATCCTTATTCTACTTATTTTCTTCTAAAAATTTGATACTAAGACATGTTTTCTCGAATATACCAAAAAGCTTGCATTGCATCTCTCCTCGTGGACATGACCCGTTAGCTCTAAGCTACACGGTTTTTAATTTTTGAATCAGTTCACAGTAGAGTATATGACATATAAAGTAAGTGACTCAAGGATACTACATGTATATCTTATAGTTATAACAAGATTTACACATACATGAAGCAAAATCAATGAAAAAATAATCTCATAGAAAATCAATCATTAATCAAAACAAATATATTATAAATTGAATATATGTATAAATGTAAGAATCATCAAAACTAGCATGTACATATATAGCTCAGCCACAATGAGTACACAGGAAATATGAATCATGTTAAAGTCAAGAGTGTATTTCAAAAGCTATACAAGTATATTGCAAGTTTTAACAAAAATTGCATCTAAACATATAAACAAAATATGTAAAACATGATATGCTAAACATCATCAATAAGAAGTATATAGAAATAATATAAATAGAGGATAGAGATAGTTACCAATATCGGTAGGGTTAGTCTATATTTCTCCACAAACTAGGTGGTCCTCCCACCTAAACTCCTTGATAGTGATGCATTCATGGATATGATTCATTAAATTCCGATTGCATCTGCCACCAAGACACCAAGTCTCTCACGTCTTGTGAGAGCTCACACCTACATCAAATACAAATTGTGTGAATTTTAGTATCCAAATTTTCTTGGATCCTCCGGAGTTAGTGTTTCGAACCCAAATATTCTTATAAGAAAATTTTAAGGAATTTAATCTATCATAGCAAAATTTTGCAAGGTGACCCTTGCGGCCATAATGAGAATGATTGGTCACTAATGTTGCATATTTAATGTCACATTTTCATACTTATTTTTAATAAAAGCCTGCATAGTCCTAATTAATTGTTTGATTTATTTGCAGGCCAATCCTTAAGGAGATGAAGAGAAATGAGCCCAAAAGCCCACCAGAATTCTGAATTAAATCAGAGTTAATTCGCACAAATAAAATCAGGGCAAAAATCAAGAGGTTGAAACCGGTTGAGAAGAATCCTCTCAGAATCGACCGGTTAAAGCCAAGAAATCCAAGGTCATTTCGTCAGAATCCGGAGCTCCAACGATAAAACCAACAAAGGATAAAGCCAGAAGAAGACCCCGGACAGACCCACCAACAGGGTGTGGCCACCTGGCCACACCCTGGCCGCAGAATTGCGGCAAAAGCCGCAATTCTGCGGCAATCTTGGGGAGTTAGGGGGAGCGTTTGCTCCCCCGACCTCCCCGGGATCTTGGTTGTTAGGGTTTTTTTCCTATAAAAAGGCATTTGCTGCACTGAAAATGGACGCGAATGCAGAGATAGGACTTAGCCAAGCTTTTCATTTCCAGGTTTAGGTTTTTCTTTTTTATGTAACTTGTATGTAGGCTTAGGTTAGAAGATGATTCATGTAAGTAAGAGAGAGAGGCTGATGTTGAGAGTGACACCGATGTACTCCTCCTCCTTTCTTTCATTGTCTCAGTAAGCAATAAAGGTAAACTTTTCTTTGTGTTCGTTTCTTTACTTTCCTTTACATTTGTTTTGCTTTTCGTTTTCCTTTTCTACTTCACCTTGGTTGTATGTGTTGAGTCTACAAGTGAACTCTAACGCAAGTACACCGATGCTACGTGAGAGCCAGCGATAGTTCATGAAGACGTTCTCCTCTTCCAAGCTCGCATCACTTCGTTCTTCTTATGCTTGACGATATAATGTGCACGGGGACCGAGTTCGAGTTTATGATCTATGCGTTGAACGCCTCCGAAGCACAAAGGTAGAACTTGCAAAAAGGTTTCCAAGTAAGTCATCACCAAACTAGGTAAGTAATTCTTAACTTTCTTTCTTTTCTTTTATCGCTATAGTATAGATCGCCAACACGATTTCTTTCACCACTTCTTCCCAATCGTTTTCGATCTTTTCCTCCACTTCATTTGTACATAGTCGCTTTTTATTGTTTTCTGATTTTCCACCTTCTTCATCTCTCGCTTTCTCTCTAACTTTAACTATAACTTTCTTTTTTTTTTCTTAACTTTAAAAACAGAGAAGAACCTTCGCTTAGTTTTGATAACGATTTCAATAAAACTGTAAACGCTTCCATCGCAAACCCTCCTTGTGGATCACGACCCGCATTAGCCACTTGCTATAGCGGAAGTATTGAGCACTTGCACGTTTTTATTATAAGATCTGAAAATCCATATTTTTTGTGCAGGTTTAGCCTCAATCAAATTTTGGCGCCGTTGCTGGGGAGGGTAAAACGGTTTTTATTGAAATCTGAATTTTTATTGCAAATTTTTGAGAACTAAACGAATTTTCTTCTCTGTTGCAGGTTATAGGTTGAAGAAAACAGGAACTTTGCATTGCAGTGACATATAAGTGGACCTGGGCCTCTGCTCTCGAAAGCAGAGACCAGGATCCCTCCTAATTGCCGCAAAATCCTGGCTTTTGCCGCAAATTTGCGGCAATAAGGAGTGCACTACTGATCATTTTTCTGCAGGGTCTCTGATTCTGCAAAATACTTCTGCTGCATTACTTAATTCCCTGTAATATTCACCCTATATCTGCTTAATAAAGTCAACAGTAAAAAATTGGTTGTAATCGTTAAAAGTTGATTAGACATTTGCATTTCTAGGCACGTGTCTTTTCAATTCATTTACTTCTACTGTTGAAGAGTGCTGGAGGCAAGGTACGTTTTGCATTGCATGTAGACTAGGAATCAACTCTTGCTTGATTTTCATGCTTTGAGTGTATCCTAGTTATATTTCTTGTACACTTGCACAATTCAATTTTAAGGGCATACCCGTAAATAAGATAAGGTGGGGATTTTATCACCCTTTCCTTAGCCCGCAAATCATTTTCCCAAGCACTCACTAACCCAAGCCTAATTTAATAAAAAGTAGACGTTGGCCCTAGGGACATCTCGGACTCATTTAGGAGATTATCCTAAGGGGGAAAAATGTTGGAATCTAACTCCTGCAAAATCAGTGTCTAGGAAAGGGATTGAGGGCCGAAAGCCCGAAGGTTGGTGGTTATTTAATTAAGGAACGTCTTTGACGGAAAACCTCCCACCAACCTTGCCCTGACCTGGCTGATTAGCTTGTAGTTAAAGTCTACATTAGACCTCCCGTGGACAGTCTAACCAATTAGGAGTCGTCTAGGTCCTAAGTCTACCCTAACTTAGGCTAGAATTTTTTCTTTTTTGTTTGTTTATTTGTTTGTTTTTCTTTGTTTGTATTCTATTGTGTGATATGGACTATAATAATAATTTTTTCAACTACAATAATAATCCATATTACACACCGGCTTCATTTTCGAATATTACCAACCCGGCATATCATAACTTTGACCAACCTAGTGTGCCGGATTGGTCTTATCTGAATCAATATGACCCATACCCCCCATCTAATAACTATAATTTCCATAATGATTTCAACTCTTCACCGAGTCAGTGGGGATTCACCTCCCCCGAGCATAATTTCCAACCACCTTGCCCTCCTTCTCCACCCAGTCCACATTATGTTCAAGATTCATACTCAGTTCCACCCGTCCAAAATAGGAAACCATCAATTATGGAAATGAGTATGCGTGAGTCCAAACACAAATCCCAAAATCTGATGGACTCACAATTTCACTACCACTTTCAAGACAATGCTTCATCTTTTCATCAAAACAATGAACCTGTCAACTATGAAAAGATGCTTGAAGCCATGACTCAGGCTCAAAACACTCGTAATCGTGACATAGATATGATGGTCGAATCTCTACGTTCCCACCGTCCTGATGTCACTAACTATTCTGTTAGAGCCGAAGAGTCATGTAGTTTTGGAAATCAAGATTCCATTTCAGAACAACCATGTGAACTTACCCAAACTCCAAATGATATTGATAGTTTGGCTAGTTTTCCTTTTCCTGAAATATAACTTGAAAATGATTATGATCCTGAACCCCAACTTAGTGATTCAATTCCATTTCCTGATTCGATTATGACTCCGGTACCTTCACCTGACTTCGATCTTTTCCTGGAGTCAACATTGGATCCTGTACCAATTCATAAAGAAATTGAATCACCTATCTTTGAGGATCATGTTGAACTTGACCAACTTTACAATTTTGAAAATCCCATGGATAAATTGGCAAGTTCTCCATTTTTTGATATTGAACTCAATGAGATATGTGACCTAGATTCTCACATATGTGATCCAGTTCAACTTTCTGAATCAATTTTGACTCCTGTTTTATTACCAAACTTGAATAATATTCTAGAGTCAGTTTTGATTCCTCCACCTATCATTTCTGAACTGGAATCACCCACATTAGGTCACATTCCATTGTTGGAAAATACATGTGGACTGGAGTTTCAATTTCTTGACTTGGACCCACCTTCTGAACCTATTTCGACTCCTGAACCTTTACTTGACTTAAGTCACCTTCCTGAGTCGGTATTAGTTCCTGTCCTTCCCGAGTCCAAGTCAACTGTTCTATCATTTCATACTCCATTCTGGGACGAGGTGGTTGACAAATTTGACTCTGAAATCAACTATGGAATTTGGAAATTAGATGGGGTTAAATACTTAATAAAGATCCTTCATGGATTTATCTTTTTAGTGGGTTGTATTAAAGATATTTTTGGTGGGTTCCTCCGAGACCCAAGAAAAGTTGATTGGGCCGCGTTTCGTGGACCAATCAGACCACCACCGGAACCACCACCTTAAGGTAACATTTCCTTCCCTGTCGTCTTTTTCATGCATCTATGCATTAATTCATACATTGAGGACAATGCATGAGATAGGTGTGGGGGAGGGTCTAACATAACTTTTCTTTTTCTTTAAAATAAAAAAAATATAATAATAATAAAAAAAATTGACATTTTTCTTTACTTTTAAAACTTTTTGAAAAATAGAAACAATATTTTGACTTATTTTTGTAAGAAATTAAGTTAATTTTAAGGAATAGGAAAATCCAAATTAGGATTTCTTATACTTGGTCAAAAATAAGATTATTTGTTTGATTTATAGAGTTAGGAAGATAATTTGTCAAAGTAATTTAGTCTTGATCTTTACCTTAATGAAATATGCACACTTCATACACTTACACACTTAGGGTTCAAAAAAAACAAAAGATTCTTATGCCTTATAAAATATATATTATATATATATATAAAAAATGAATAAGTCTAATTATTGATTAGCTAGGTGCTTTGGCCTAAGCAAGCCTTAGTATTTTTGCGAAAGATAATTAGATAAGTTTAAAAAAAAATGAATAAGTCTAATTATTGATTAGCTAGGTGCTTTGGCCTAAGCAAGCCTTAGTATTTATGCGAAAGATGATTAGATACTCTGATTAAGCTGGGTATTTGTGCCTAATAAAGCATAAGTATTCACGCCTAAAAGAGGTTCATATAATAAAATCCTTAGTTTTGTGGTCTTGTTTGCTCGAGTCCTTAAGTCCTTGGGGGTGTTTTCTCACCTGGTGCCCTAAGACCGTTTGGTTTTGGAGTCATCGATTAGAGGCTCGTTACATGGGCAGATTAGAAAGCCTAATGGAACTAAGGAATAATACCACAAAAAAAAAAGTAAAAGTATATATATAAATAAATAAGGCATAAGAGTTGGCGTTAATGAACCCTTAGTCAAAATTTTCACAGTCACAAGGTGCATATGACTTAGGGTAAAGTAATAGACTAGATGAGAAGTACAATTTGACTCCTTACTTTGATTGATAACAAATTTTTGAATAGAGACTAAGTTAGGAATAAAAAATTCGGGTTTCCTATAACTTATAGATTGCTTAGATCTTACAATCATATTTCAAATATTTTTCTCTTTCAAAATGCTTTTCGAAAATACTAACTCTTTATTTCCCTTTCTTTATGGATTTTGTGGGTGCAATCCGTTGAAAACCCTCACAAGACAAAACTCGTCCTCTAGGGGAAACCTAGAGGTTTAACGGCTTGTTGCACATGCTCAGTGCAATCGCGCGACCTGCGAAAGTGGTCTAATAATTCTTAGTTTAATTTAGTTGTTTTGCTCGAGGACGAGCAAAAGATAGGTATGGGGTGTGATTGGTCACTAATGTTGCATATTTAATGTCACATTTTCATACTTATTTTTAATAAAAGCCTGCATAGTCCTAATTAATTGTTTGATTTATTTGCAGGCCCAATCCTTAAGGAGATGAAGAGAAATGAGCCCAAAAGCCCACCAGAATTCTGAATTAAATCAGAGTTAATTCGCACAAATAAAATCAGGGCAAAAATCAAGAGGTTGAAACCGGTTGAGAAGAATCCTCTCAGAATCGATCGGTTAAAGCAAGAAATCCAAGGTCATTTCGTCAGAATCCGGAGCTCCAACGATAAAACCAACAAAGGATAAAGCCAGAAGAAGACCCCGGACAGACCCACCAACAGGGTGTGGCCACCTGGCCACACCCTGGCCGCAGAATTGCGGCAAAAGCCGCAATTCTGCGACAATCTTGGGGAGTTAGGGGAGCGTTTGCTCCCCCGACCTCCCCGGGATCTTGGTTGTTAGGGTTTTTGCCTATAAAAAGGCATTTGCTGCACTGAAAATGGACGCGAATGCAGAGATAGGACTTAGCCAAGCTTTTCATTTCTAGGTTTAGGTTTTTCTTTTTTATGTAACTTGTATGTAGGCTTAGGTTAGAAGATGATTCATGTAAGTAAGAGAGAGAGGCTGATGTTGAGAGTGACACCGATGTACTCCTCCTCCTTTCTTTCATTGTCTCAGTAAGCAATAAAGGTAAACTTTTCTTTGTGTTCGTTTCTTTACTTTCCTTTACATTTGTTTTGCTTTTCGTTTTCCTTTTCTACTTCACCTTGGTTGTATGTGTTGAGTCTACAAGTGAACTCTAACACAAGTACACCGATGCTACGTGAGAGCCAGCGATAGTTCATGAAGACGTTCTCCTCTTCCAAGCTCGCATCACTTCGTTCTTCTTATGCTTGACGATATAATGTGCACGGGGACCGAGTTCGAGTTTATGATCTATGCGTTGAACGCCTCCGAAGCACAAAGGTAGAACTTGCAAAAAGGTTTCCAAGTAAGTCATCACCAAACTAGGTAAGTAATTCTTAACTTTCTTTCTTTTCTTTTATCGCTATAGTATAGATCGCCAACACGATTTCTTTCACCACTTCTTCCAATCGTTTTCGATCTTTTCCTCCACTTCATTTGTACATAGTCGCTTTTTATTGTTTTCTTATTTTCCACCTTCTTCATCTCTCGCTTTCTCTCTAACTTTAACTATAACTTTCTTTTTCTTTTTCTTAACTTTAAAAACAGAGAAGAACCTTCGCTTAGTTTTGATAACGATTTCAATAAAACTGTAAACGCTTCCATCGCAAACCCTCCTTGTGGATCACGACCCGCATTAGCCACTTGCTATAGCGGAAGTATTGAGCACTTGCACGTTTTTATTATAAGATCTGAAAATCTGTATTTTTTGTGCAGGTTTAGCCTCAATCAGATAACAATAACACACTCAACATGAGAGTAAGCATGTTGTGCATGAGGTGTGTGTGCATAAACATGAGGTGTGTGTGCATGCATGTGAGGAGCATATTACTTGTGAAACATGAATTCCAATCTATTATGACTGAAAGTACATTGGCACAAGGATGAGCCCGATAATCAATAATTTTTTTCAAAGCACAAATCTCATTTTTAACATTCGAAGAAGAAACATCATAAACATTAGAAACAAAAACATTTTCTTTTGAAGAAGAAATCTTTCTTTTTTAATTAAAATATTTTTCAAAGAATCATTTTCTTTCGAAATCAAAATAATTTGGTTTTTTAAAGAATCATATTCTTTTAAAATAAAATCATGTTTTGAAGCTAAAGTATCATTCTCTTTTAAAACAATATCCTTATTTTCAGACGCCAAATCATTTTTTTCCAAAAATCTCATTTTCATTTAATACAAAATCAAGTTGAGCTTTTAAAGAATCCTTTTCATTAGAAATTTCTTCTTTCGCTTTCAAAACAAAAATCTAACTTTGAAGACAAAAATTCATTTTCTTTCTTCAATCCTAAACTCTTATTTTTCAATAATTTATATTTTTTCAATAAATTTTCACAAAACATATAAAGCTTTTAATTCGACATGTGTGCATCCTCATTAGACATATTATCATTAGATGTACTTGCACAATCATCAAGATTGAGTTCCAAATTTACCTTAAGGGAGTCATTCCCTTAGCTGAAGCAAGCTTGGTCGGAATCATCTTCATTAGACTCTCTCTCCATATCATTTGAAGATTGTTCTTCAAGAGATATCAACATATTCCACACTGCAAGGGTGGAATCACAATTAGCAACTCTAAAAAGATAACCATTGTTTAGGATTTTCGTAAGAGCAACCATAGCTTCTGCATTAGCCTCAACATATTTGGCATTATCAATATATGATCTAATAGTAGTGGCAATATAAACATGCAATTCTAAGACTTAAGATAAGTACACATTCTATTTTTTCATGTTTCGATGTTAGGAACATAAAACATAGGTGGAGCAAGATAATCCACGAGTGTGTGAAATAAGAATGTGTAAAGTAAATATAGAGATTAACAAATCAAGGATCACTGTTCGGTGGTTAAACCGAATATCAGGTGCACTACCTCTGATACCAATTGAAAGTATACCTAGAGGGGGGATGAATAGGTGTAGTGCTAATATAATGACAAATAATACAGAATTAAAAACTTTTACACTAACAAAATTAATCACGAGTAATATCTAAAGAGTGAAGCCAAATTCCCGGTGAAGAGCTCTTGAACTTCTCCTCAAGATTCCTCTAGATTAAAAGTTGAGGTGCTTTAATAGCTCTCTTGGAATGATACAAGTGTATGCACAATATCAAGCATGTATAGATGAACAATAATAGCAATGCGAGATATAAAGAGAGTAGAGTTTAGAGAGATAGCAAAACACAAACACAAGGATATGTTTTGAGGTTCGAGCGCCAAGCTCTACGTCCCCGCCTTCACCGCGTGAAGTATTTCTACTATCTCCATTAAAGAACTCCACAACGGATACAAATCTCAATCCTCTACACAAGGGGAGGCACACAGCCAAGGCACAAGATAATAATCTCTACATAACAGATGGGCACAAATCTAACTCCCTACGCAAGAGGGAAGCACAAAGCTAAGACATAAAGTCAAAGAGAAAACAAGGGTACAATACTTTGTAACCACAAAGATCACAGACAACACCTCTCATAATATAAGATCGTAGAGGATAGATTTAGCAATGAATAGCCCAAGCTTGTGAGAAAACAAGATTTTTGAAGTGAATCACAAAATAAAACACATGAAAAAACTTCTTGAATTATATAGAAATTGGAAACTTGAAACTAAAATATCCTAAAACTTGTTTTCTTTGAATTTTCAAAAACTTTGAAACAAAAGATGTAAATTTGAAGCTCAAAAACTTGTTAAAAACTCTTTAGAAAATGGACAAGAAGGCTCTTGAAAACTGGGTAAAAATTCTCTTGAAAATCTTTTAAAACTCACCCAAAACCTCCATATATATATATATATACATATACATATATATATATATATATATATATATATATATATATATATATATATATATATATATATATATATATATATATATATATATATATGCCAATGAAAACTAGCTGTTGGGGTCAGAAACATATGCAGATATATTTGTCAGTCGACCGTCTGATCGACTGACAACGGTCATATCTTTTACAGTCGGGGTCGCCGGTAGACTGATCGGTCGACGGGGAAAACAGAGAGCACAACAGAGTTTGTTGGTAGACCAATTGGTCGATCAAGCTCTAGCTTGTTGGCTCAAAGGCCTTTCACCTTAATTTTGATGATGACTAACTTATGAAATTAAGTTACTAATGATCTTGTGTCTATTAAGTTTCAGATATTGATCAAGATCTTAGTAGGTGTTTAGCTTCAACAAAAGATTCAAAGTCAAGTTTTGAAACTATCACATGTTGATCAAGAGCTCGCGCGTCAAGATCGCATCTAGTACTCAAGATGGAGTCAAGCTCATGGATCATGTTTGGATCAAGTTGACTTGGAGAAGAAGACTTGCATCTAGGTTTGTTTTGTTTTGTGTTTAGATTTTGTATAAGGATAGTTTAGTTTTGATATGCTTAAACCTAACACACAAGTTCAAAAAATTTTGTTTCGGTTTAACCATTTCATTTGAAGCATTTTGGATTTTCAAGCATATATCTTTCGGCTTCATGAATAGATAGAATCAAAAGAAGTTTATATGGTTTAATGTATATTAGATTTCATCCATATACATCTATGCTCAATATGTTTAGAAAAACCTATTTTGATGTATCTAGTTCATGATTTTAAGTTTTTTTTATCAAAATTTATTCTGAGCTTTAATTTCAAAAACATAAATATATTATTTATATGTCTATTAGATTCTATCCATACGCACTATACTTAAAATGTGTTTCAATATCTTATTTTTGTATTTACATAAGTTTTGGGAAAAACAAATTTCCATTTCAAAATCTAAGTTTTGGAAAATATTGTTTTTGTTTAAAGCCTAATTTTCTATATCTCAAAAATAGTTCATATAGTTTGTAATATGTATTGATTTTGATCACACATATTTGTACTTCAAATATTTATATGAACTTATTTTTGTGAAATTTATAGAGTTTTATTGGAATTTATAAGTGTTTTAAAGTCCAGTTTTTTGCCCTATAATCCTTTTTCTAAGCCTTCTGGCGGTCGACTGACCGGTTGACCAGACCAGGCTCGGTCGACCGGTTGGTCGACCGATGTGAACAAGATGTGTACAGAGACCTTGCCTATATGGTCGGTCGACCGCACGATCGACCGACTATAAGAGCTTAGCTTTGTTTGGCTCAATCGACCAGGCGGTCAACCGACTTGGCATTTTGCCTTAGGGCGGTCGACCGGGCGATCGACCGACAGGCTCAAAAGTCATATTTTTGACCGTTGGCTAGTCGACCGGGCGGTCAACCGACAGCCCATTCTGGGCAGTTTTGACCCCAACGGCTATATTTTTCTATGACCTATAAATATGGGTTTGTTGGCCCAAAGGCCCTTCACTCTAGTTTTGATGATGATTAACTCATGTAGTTATAGTACTAATGATCTTGTGTTTATTTAGTTTCAGATATTTGATCAAGATCTTAGTCGGTATTTAACTTCAATAAAAGATGCGAAGTCAAGTTTTGAAGATAACATGTGTTGATTCAAGAGCTCGCGCATCAAAGTCTAACTCATTGGATCATGGTTTGGACCAAGTCAAGATGGAGAAGAAGATTTTTAAGAGAAGATTTTCAAGACTTGAGTCTAGTTTTGTAAGTATTAAGATTTTATTTTAGATAAAATTTGAAGGATAGATTAGTTGTGGATTGCTCAAGCTCATATACACATACACAAAATTTAGATAGTGTTTTCATAAGAATAGTTTTGATTTTAGAAAATATCATTTTGGTTTTTAGCTTTAAAGAATATATATTTATGTTTCATGAATAGAGTTCATCAAAACAAGTTTACATGTTTTATATGTATATTGGATTTCATCTATATACATTGATGGTTCAACTGTTTATGAAAACTTATTTGATGTTTTTATATCATGTGTTTAAGTCAAAACTTATTTGAGCTTAGTTGTCAAAAACATAAATATTTCATCTTATATGTGTATTGAATCATATCCATACACACCAAGCTTCAAAAGTGTTTAAAATATTTTATTTTTGTATTTGAACAAGTTTTGGAAAAATTGTTTTTTATTTGGAGTTCATTTTGAATAATACGGGTTTTGGTTTAAGGCTTATTTTCTATATCGCAAAAATAGTTCAATATGTTTGTAATATATGTTGATTTTTGATCATACATATTTAGATTTCAAAATATTGATAAGAACTTATTTTTGTGGATTTTATGGTATTTTATTAGAATTTATAGGTTTTAAAAGACCAAGTTATAGTCCCTTTAAAACCCAGACCTGGGCTTCTGGCGGTCGACCGAATCAGAGGTTGGTCGACCGAGCGGTCGATCGATATGCACAAAACGGGCATACTATCCTGGCTTGCGGGCCGGTCGACCGGGCCACCGACCGATCTAGAGAGCTTGCTATCTGGATCTGGCCCCGGTCGACCGAGCAGTTGACCGGCCAGAGAGCAGTGCTCTCTAGTTCTGGCCTCGGTCGACCGATAAGTCTTTGATCTGGGTGTGGTCGACTGTGATCTGGGTATGGTCGACTGGGTAGTCGACCGGCAACCCTAACGGTTATAAATATGACTGTTAGTCGGTCGACCGGCCAATCTGGCCCCCAACGGCTAGTTTTCTGATGCCTCTATAAATGGAACTTTTGGCCAGATTTTGGGTAAGATTTTGAAACTATTTTCTAAAGCTCTTCTCCAGAGTTTCTAAGCAAATTTTTAAAGCTTTCATTTCCAAATCAAAAGGAGTTTTTTAAGAGTGAATCTCTTGATTTTATCAAAAGCTTTCTTGAGTTTTCCACCTCCAATCTATCCATGTTTTTTTTTCCACACAAGCTTGAGCTTTTCATTTCCATAACTATCTTATAGGAGCTTTGTTAGTGAGAGTTGTTTTGTAATTAAGAGAAGTGATCACAAGTGTTCCACCCACTTGTATTGGAGAGTGTTGCAGAGGTGCGGCCTCGGTGTTGTGTTGTTATTGCGGGAACAAGTGAGGGACTTGTGAGTCCAAGAGTTCTAGTGTGAACTCGTTGTAGGTGTTGCGACACCGGGTGATCTTGCAGGATCGTTATAATGGAAATCCTTCATAGTGATGAAGGCGGGGACAAGTGTGCTCGAACTTCGAAACAATTCTCCCGTGTTTGTGATTGCTCATCTCTCTCTCACTTGTGTTTATATATCTTGCATGCTTATATTGTGTATCTCTTTATATGCTTGAGATATTTGTACTTAATTGAATATATGCTTGGGATTCTTTGCTCACACTTGTATTAAACCAAAAGAGCCATAGTGGCACCTCAACTGTTAATATAGAGGAATCTTAAGGAGATAGTCCAGAGACCTTCGCCGGTAATTTGGCTATACTCATGTGTTATACGTTGTGTGTAGTGTAATAGATTTTAGTTTGCATAAATAGTTTTTAATTCCGCATTAGTTTTGTATTTGATTAGCTTGCATCTATTCACCACCCTCTAGGTGACTTACAGGTTTTGGGGCTATTTTTCATAAGATTTTTCAAGAAAAAATTTACCAGTTTTCTAGTGCCTTCTTGCTCATATTCTAAAGAGTTTTAAAATTAGTTTTTGAGCTTCAAATTTATATCTTTAGTTTTGTTTTCAAAGTTTTGGAAAATAAAAAAATAAGTTTTGGAAATCTAGTTTGTTCTTCATTTTCTTTATCTATCAAGAAGTTTTTCCCAAGAGTTTTCTTCGTGGTTTATTTTCCAAACACTTTGATTTCTCACACACTTGAGCCAATCAATTCAAAATCTATCTTTAGGATCTTTATTTTGTAAGAAAATTATTTGTGATCCTTTGAGATCACTAACTGTAGTTTGTGATCATTGGATCACCGAGGTTGTAACTTTTCTTTCTTTGCTTTGTGCTCCCTCTTGTGTAGAGTTGTGAGAATTAGAGTTGTGTACTCAAAGATTGTAAGTTGTAATTCCTCAGTAGAGGTTCCTTTGTGGAAGATTCTATAGTGGATAGTTGAAATCCTTCTTTGTGTAGGTGGGGACATAGAGCAGTGGCTCGAACCTCGAAACATATCCTGGTGTTTGTGTTTGATCTTCTATCTCTCAACCTCATCTCTCTATATATCTTGCATTATTATTATTCATATTCATATACATGCTTGATATTGTTTGTTTTCCCACACTTGTGTTCAATCAAGAGAGATATTAAAGCACCTCAACTCTTAATTTAGAGGAATTTTGAGGAGAAGTTCCAGAGCCCTTCACGGGAAATTTGGACTCACTCTGGTTACATATAGTGTGTTTGCAATTAAATTTTTTATTCCACATCATTTGTCTTAGATTAGCACTATACATATTCACCCCGCTTTAGGTGTACTTTCAATTGATATTAGAGTTAGCGTTCCTGATATTCAGTTTAACCACCTAGGAGTGAGATCCCCATTTGCTAGTCTGTATACTTGCTTTACACACATATAGTATACACTCATGGATTATCTTGCTCCACCCACTTATGATGCATCTAACATTGATTTGTGAAAGTTTAAGATGAGTGCATATTTAAAAGCATTAGGATTGCATGTTTTTCTTGCCACTACTAAAAATTCCTATATTAATAATGGCAAGTATATATAGGGTAATGCACAAGCATTTATTGCACTTAAGAACTCACTAAGCAAAGAATGTTTATCTATTGTTTCTCATTGTGATTCCATTTTTATAGTGTGGAACACGTTGAGCTCTCTCAAGGAATAAGCTTCAAACAATGTGGAGAGAGAACCTATTGGAGATGAGTCCGAGCAAGCGTGCTATATGGTCCAAGGTAATGACTCCCTTGAGGTAACGTCGGATTCTCATCAAGATGATTGTGCTAGTTCTTCTAATGATCATCATGATAGTATGAATGCACATGCTTTAAATGAAGAGCTTTCATGTTTTGTGAAAACTTACTTTCAAAATACTAACTTTTGGAAAGCATGAGTTTTGAATTAAAAGAAGAAAATAAAAATTTATTTTCAAAACTTATTATGGATTTACAAGAGAAGGTTGAGGTTTTAAATGAAAGAGATTCATTGAAAACTCAACTTGACCTTGTTTTGGTAGAAAATGAATTTTTGAATAATAAAAATGATATTGATGTTATTATGAAGAAGAATGGTGTTTTGTCTTCAAAACTTAATTTTGTTTTAAAAGAAAATGATTCTTTGAAAAATAAAATTATTTTGATTTTCAAGGAATTAGATTGTGTTTCAGAAGAAAAATTTTCTTTGAAAAATAACTTAGATTTTCATATTTGCCATGCTACTATAACTTCATTTTCTTGTGAAAAGAATTTTGTTTTTATTGCATGTTCCACATCTTTTTCCAAAATTGATAATGATATTTGTAGGTTGAAAAAGTGTTGATTGTTTGGGCTCCACTTTAAGCCAATGTGTCATGAATCACACAAGATTGGAATCCATGTTTCACAAGAAACATGCTTCACATATTCATGCACACAAATCATGGCATACACATGCTCTTCATGCTCACACACATGATTCTTTGTATGCTAATGTGTACACTTGTACATATTGTGGTTGCACGGGCCACCTTGCAAATTTTGTTATGATAGATTAAATGTTTCTAAATTTGCAAGTAAAAATATTTGGGTTAGGAATGGTGCTAACCCTCATGGACCCAAGAAAGTGTGGGTACCAAGATCCACCCTTATTATATTTGATGTAGGTGTGGGCTCTCACACGACGTGAGAGTATTGGTGCCTTAATGGTGGATGCGTTTCAAGCTAAATGATCATATTTTTGGATGCATCACTTTGAAGGGAGTTTTGGTGGGAGAGCCATCATATTTTGAAGAAATAGAGACTAGCCCTACCGGTATTGGTAACAATCTATATCCTCCTTACTTTGCTTACATTCTTTCATTGATGATTTTTTTGGCATGTCATGGTTTTCTTGTACATTATGTTTAAATGCGTGTTATTAGACATGTGATATACATAAATGGTATTTAAGATACACTCATATTTATATGAATTTATATTTTTATATTTTCACTATTGTTGAACTATGTATGCATATCCTTGTTATAATCGCACTTGCATTTATACTAATGATCTATATCATGTTTTGATATTTTGTGCTTCATATTTTGTTTACATGTTTAGATATAGTTTTTATTAAAACTTGTGTTATACTTATACAAGTAGTGAGCAACACTTGATTATTATGGTTGGGTGCTTTGTTGCTCATTTGTACTCATTAGATGTATTTGTATGACCTAATTTTGATGATTCTTGCATCTTCACTTGTATTCCCTATTTTGTACATGTTTTGTGTTTAGCTTCATGTATATGTAAATTTTGTTTAAAACTATATGATATACATGTTCTATCCTAGAGTCACATACTTTATATGCCATGTATTCTATTATGGACTCTTTTTATGTTGGGATAAATATGTATGCTTTAGTTTTGACAAAACATAAATAAAAATTGAATTTTTCATATTTGATGATTTCATAAAAGAAAATTACTTGTTTTGATTGAGCTTCATTGATTTATCTCTATGCATATGTTAATTACATAATTTTTGCACACTCTATATTTTGTGTTTACTCATGATTTTAGTTTCATGAGCTCATATATGCTTTATAGACTTTGAGTATCAATTATTGTGTCTCTAGCATGTTTTCATGAAATATATTTTTTTATTCCTTACTCGAAGGATTTCGTACTAGTTTTCAAAATTTTCTTAAAACTAGTTTCATATTCTTCAATGGTAGAGTTTTCAAACTATGCTAAAATTATTTTTAACTCTTATTTTTTGAAAACCCTATCTTCTAAGAGCGGTAGGTTGGGCGATCATGCCTTGTATACCCTTATTGAATATCTTTTAAACTTGTGCATGAAAGGTTGAATGTTATGAGATATACATGATTTCAATGATATTTTACTTTTGTATACTTATACGTATTTTCTATATACGTATGCATCATATCTCAATTGATATTATATATTCCTCTGATCATTCATACACATATATGATTTTTGTGCTAAATTAAAAAATGGTTCATATATATTCTTTATAGCACAACTATTTATGCTAAACTTGATTTAGTATTAAAATGTTAAAATTGGTATCTTATACAAGCTTATGCATTTTTTATTGGTATTTCATAAAGGAGGAGAAAAATTCTTGATTTATCTTTCAATTGTACTTATTTTCAATTGGTAGCTTACTCTCACTCTTTATGAAGAAAAATATTTTGTTTGAAAAATGCTAACATTTTCAATATTGGTATCAATAATCTTCAATTGATATTATTCTCAAATTGGTATCTATATTGCAAAATGATTTTAGTATTTACCTAAAAAAAATTGTTGGTTTAAAATTTACTTTCAATGGTATCATTTATTTTTATTGGTATTAATTGGTAAAAAGATTATTTTTCTTTCAGTTGGTATATATAAAAAAGTATATATTTTTATTGGTATAAAAAAAATTGGTTTGAATTGCCTATATGCAAAGGGAGCTTAACATATCCTTTACATATAGATTCATGATGAGTGTTCTATATAAAGAAGAGATTGACATCTTTTCTTTATATAGTACACCTGTGTAGGGAGAGCTTAACATCTCCGTCGATACATTGCATATTATGCTTATATGGTTAGAGTTTAATCATCCCTTCTCCATGTAATGTATATATGCAAGGGGAGCTAACTTGACGTCTCTCCTCTTCATGAATGTATATCGCATATACATTTATATTGTTTATTTTTCTTCACCCTTTGTTGATGAATGACAAAAAGGGGGAGAAGGATTTGAGTTTATATATGCATGTTTATTTGTGTTTATGCATATAAATGTTTTATGCATATTCATATGCATATGTTTATGATTTGATATCTAAAACTCTTATTGCATATCCATTCCATTGGTACCATAATCTACATGTTTTGTTTTATTTGGCATCTGAGCTTCTTTGATTATTCATATGCATGTGTTTTATGATTCTTATTGCATATTTTTTATTATTATTTATTGGTATCTGAGCTTACATTGAATATCTTTATATTTATTGCTATGCATGAGTTAAGAGAGAGCTTCTATGAAGCTTATCTTTTTGTCATCATAAAAAGGGGGAGATTGTTAGCCCAAAGGCCTTTCACCTTAGTTTTGATGATGACTAACTTATGAAGTTAAGTTGCTAATGATCTTGTGTTTATTAAGTTTTAGATATTGATCAAGATCTTAGTAGGTGTTTAGCTTCATCAAAAGATTCAAAGTCAAGTTTTGAAGCAATCACATATTGATTCAAGAGCTCGCACGTCAAGATCGCATCTAGTGCTCGAGATAGTGTCAAGCTCATGGATCGTGTTTGGATCAAGTCGACTTGGAAAAGAAGACTTGCATCTAGATTTGTTTTGTTTAGTGTTTAGATCTTGTATAAGGATAGTTTAGTTTTGATATGCTCAAGCATATACACACACACAAGTTCAAAAGTTTTTGTTTCGATTTACCGTTTCATTTTAAGCGTTTTGGATTTTCAAGAATATATCTTTGGGTTTCATGAATAGATAGAATCAAAAGAAGTTTACATGGTTTAATGTATATTGGATTTCATCCATATACATCTATGCTTCATATGTTTAGAAAAACCTATTTTGATGTATCTAGTTTATGGTTTTAAGCTTTGTTTTTATCAAAACTTATTTGAGATTTAATGTCAAAAATATAAATATATCATTTATATGTGTATTGGATTCTATCCATACACACTATACTTCAAATGTGTTTCAATATCTTGTTTTTATAGTTATACAAGTTTTGGAGAAAACGAATTTTCATTTCAAGATCTAAGTTTTAGAAAATACAGTTTTTATTTAAAGCCTAATTTTCTATACCTCAAAAATAATTCAAATAGTTTGTAATATGTATTTATTTTTTATCACACATATTTGTACTTCAAATATTTATATAAACTTATTTTTGTGGAATTTATGGAGTTTTATAGAAATTTATAGGTGTTTTAAAGTCTAATTTTTCTACCTTATAATCTCTGTTCTGAGCCTTCTGGTGGTCGACCGACCGGTCGACCAGACCGGAGCTCGGTAGACAGGTCGGTCTACCGATGTGCACAAGACGTGCACAGAGACCTTGCTTATATGGCCGGTCGACCGCACGGTCGACCGACTGTAAGAGACTTGTCTTTATTTGGCTCGGTCGACCGACTTGGCATTTTGCCTTGGGCGGTCTACCGGGCGATCGACCGACTTGGCATTTTGCCTTGGGGCGGTCAATCGGGCGGTCGACCAATAGGATCAAACAGTCATATTTTTTACCATTGGCCGGTCGACGGGCGGTCGAACAACTTCCCATTCTGGGTAGTTTTTGACCCCAACGGTTATATTTTTCTAGGCCCTATAAATATGGGTTTTAGGGGCTATTTTTCATAAGATTTTTCAAGAGAAAATTTACCAGTTTTCTTGTGCCTTCTTGCTCATATTCTAAAGAGTTTTAAAACAAGTTTTGAACTTCAAATTAATATCTTTAGTTTTATTTTCAAAGTTTTGGAAAATCAAAAGAAAACAAATTTTTAGGAGTCTAGTTTGTTCTTCATTTTTTTTCTATCAAGAAGTTTTTCCCAAGAGTTTTCTTTGCGGTTTATTTTACAAACACTTTGATTTCTCAAATACTTGAGCCAATCAATTCAAAATCTATCTTTAAAACTTTATTTTGTGAAAAAATTGTTTGTGATCCTTTAAGATCACTAAGTGTAGTTTATGATCATTGGATCACCAAGGTTGTAACTTTTCTTTCTTTGCTTTGTGCTCCCTCTTATGTAGAGGTGTGAGAAGTGGAGTTGTGTACTCTAAGGTTGTAAGTTGTATTTCCTCAATGGAGATCCCTTTGTGAAAGATCTTATAGTGGATAGTTGAAATCCTTCTATGTGAAGGCGGAGACATAGAGCAGTGGCTCGAACCTCGAAACATATCTCGGTGTTTGCGTTTGATCTTCTATCTCTCAATTCTTATCTCTTTATATATCTTGCATTGTTATTATTGTTCATATTCATATACATGCTTGATATTGTTTGTGTGCTCACACTTGTGTTCAATCATGAGAGCTATTGAAACACCTCAACTCTTAATTTAGAGGAATCGTGAGGAGAAGTTCCAAAGTCCTTCACGGGAAATTCGGACTCACTATTGGTTACATATAGTGTGTTTGCAATTAAGTTTTTAGTTGCGCATCATTTGCCTTAGATTAGTACTATACCTTGTAAGTTCACCTAGAGGGGGGGTGAATAGGTGATGGCTAATCTAATGGTCACTTAATGCCAAATAATGCGGAATTAAATACTATAATGACCTAAACAAAACTCTTACACTAAACACCACGTATAACACAAGAGTGTTGCCGAATTCCCCGTGAAGGGCTCTGGTAAAACTCCTCTAGATTCCCCTAGATAAGGGTTGAGGTGCCGCGTTGGCTCTCTTGGTTAAATACAAGTGTTAGCAAACAACCCAAGCAAGTATAACAATTTAAGCACACAAGTATATCAAGCATATAAATATAAACACTATAATTGAATGCAAGATATAGACAAGGAGATAGAGAGAGAGAGAGTTAGCAATCGCAAACACAAGGGATTTGTTTCGAGGTTTGAGCACACTTGCTCTACATCCCCGCCGTCGACACACGAAGGATTTCCACTATGCTCGATCCCAATGGATCTCTCCTTGGTGCCGCAACACCTACAATCCCTCGGACTCCCTAGTCCCGTACACACGCAAGCCCCACAAGCTTGCCGAGGCCGCACCTCAAACCAAGAGTTCACAATCGAACTCTAAACCACCGCGAGCACACTTGCCCGCCTCCTCAAAGTACAAAGAAAAGATCTTTGGTGATCACAATACTTTGATCACCTAAAAGCACTCTCACTACAACACTCCTATAGAATGAATAATCAATGGATACTCAAGTGTTTGTGTGAGAAAATAAGGAAAGAGATGGTGGAGGAAAACTCAAAGAAATCTCTTTTACACTCTTGATAAATCTCTCCTTTTGATTGGAAATATTTGCTCTAAATCAAGTGGAGGAAAACCTCTAAATAGTTCAGGAAAAACTGGTGAAAACCCACTTGAAAATCTTAGAGAAAAATAATGCCCAAACCCCCAAATTTATAGGGCTAGAAAAACTAGCCGTTGGGGTTCTGTCAGGCCTGTCGGTCGACCGTCCGGCCGACCGGCAACGGTCATATTTCAGACCGTTTGAGCCATCGGTCGACTGGCCGGCCGACCGAGCCAGGATACAGAGAGCAGTCTCTCTGTCCGGTCGGCCGCCCGGCCGGCCGGGGCCTTTCCAGAGAGCAGAGCTCTCTGGACGGTCGACCGGGTCGGTCGGCCAGACCTCCTGCCAGAACTGGCTGTGCACGTCCGTGCACGTCGGTCGACCGGGTCGGTCGACCGGCTGAAGCCAGGTCAGGTCTGAAATAGGGATTAAAAACATGGTCTTTTTGGCTCACTTAAAATCCCATAAAATGCTGAAAAATATACAAAAATAGTTTTGATGTTATACTTTGATAAACAAACATGCTTGCACAAAATCAAGGCATGTTACAAATGTTTTGAACTATTTTTGTAACTTGGAAAATATGGCTCAAATGAAAACTAGTATTTTTCTAAAACTTGTTTTCCAAACTTCTTCATGATACAAAAACAAGATATTTTTGTTGGCCCAAGGGTACAATCACCCGTTTTAGTGTGTTTTGATGATTACAAAACATATATAGTTATTTGTACTAATCATGTTTGTTGTTTAAGTGTGTTTCAGGGTTCTAATGAAACTAGAAGGTTTCTTCCCTAAAGGAAGGTGTTTTGACTCAAGTCACCTCAATTCGGGCTCAAGAATCAAGCTTTCAAGATCATATGGAGAAGCCCACTTGAAGAACTTGTAGTCCTTAGAACCAATGTAAGAAATAGTTTGTTAAAGTTTGAGTTTTGAAAATTGGCTCTAGGATACACGCACACATTTTTTATATAAGTTTTCATGTTTAAAGCTTTTGTTTCTAAGTTTCATGCCTTAGTACATATACATGATTCCAACTTCTTACACAATGAATATCTTGTTTAAATCATGTATGTATACTCTTTCTAGCATGACACTTAGCTATCCTTACTTCAAAATGTTTTTACAAATAAATTCCAAGTTCTGTCTCTTGCTATGTTTCTGTTTCAGGCAAGACCGGCCGACCGGCCGACCGGACCGGTCGACCGGCGCTTGTATCAGGACGTGCACGCTTGTGCATGTCTGTCGGTCGACCGCCGGGTCGACCGACTGAAAGCAGTTTTGCTCTCGGGTTTTCTGGGTCGACCGGCCGGTCGACTGCCTTCAGGAAACTGTGTTTTATTTTAGAGGACGGTTGACCGAGCGGTCGACCCGAGCCCAACGGCTCCTTGCCAGCAGGGCGGACGGTCGACCGTACGGTCAACCGCCAGGCCTGCAAAGTGCCAACGGCTCTTTCCTCTTTGGTGCAAACTGAATTCTGTTTTCTTAATCTGTTTTTGGCAGACTTTTTCTGAGTTTTTGGAGAACTTTTCCAAATCAAATAAGCTTAAAATAAATTGTTTTTAACCTATTCCTCTCCCTATAAATAGAGGAAAATAGGCTCTTGCAAAACACTAAGAAAAATCCTTAAGTTTTCAAAGTTCTAAAAAGAGAAGAAAAGTGTTTAAAGCTCTCCATTTTCCCATTCATTCTTGAGCTTGTTTTCAGTTGTGTTTTCTAGCAAAAATCATTCTACAACTGAGTTTTTCTTACTACACTTCTTAGAGCCAAATCCCTACTCAATCTATAAGAAAGTTGTAAAGAGAGAAGTGTTTGTAAAGAGTTTGTGATCTTTTTAGATATCACTTGGCTACTTGTTATTCTTTGTTCATCTTGTGGATACACCTCTTCGGTAGAGGTTCTTGTAAGTGGTGGAGCTCGGTGCTCCGGTCTTTGGTAGACCTTGTAAGCATCCTCAGTGGATAGTGGAAACCCTTCACGGAGGTGAAGGCAGGGAGTAGAGCGGTGGCTCGAACCTCGAAACAAATACTTGTGTTTGCGATTGTCTTTTGCTCTTGCTCTCTATTTCGCTTTACCTTCAATTGCTATCCTTTACTCATTGTTTCTAGTTTGTGATATTGCTTTCATTACTTGTGATATATCTTGTGTGCACATCATCATTGCATATTATTCATTTCTAGATATATTGTCGACCATAACTCATACAACAAGATTGCAATACGCACCTCCAACTCTTATTTAGAGGAATCACGAGGAAGGAGTTCAGAACCCTTCACCGGGTATTCGGCTCTTAGTCTTGTTTTGAGTGATCGTTGCATCATTCTTAAAAAGATTGTTAGATTAGCATTTACACCTATTCACCCCCCCCCTCTAGGTGTTTTTCAATTGGTATCAGAGCATAGGTCTCTAGGCTCTTGGCTTAACAACCTTAGAGAGATCCTCTATTTGCTAATCACTTCATTCATTTCTCATTCACTCTCACTTAGTAAAAATGGCCGATGGTATTAAGACCCCTCCTAAGTTTGATGGACTTAACTTTCCTATATGGAAGGTTAAGATGACCATTTTCTTGCAATCTCTAGGAAGTCGAGTTGCAAAGGCCGTGACCAAACCCTTTAGTGCACCCCCGGTGATGAATCACTTGGTCCGAAATTGAAACTAAGGAATTTGATGCCAATGCTAGGGCTCATTATGCACTACTTCAAGCCCTCAATGATGATGACATTGCCAGAGTCATCCATTGCAAATCCGCATTTGAGATTTGGACAGACTTGCTAGTGACACATGAGGGGACTTCACAAGTGAAGAGGGCTAAGATAGACCTTCTTCGGTCCCAATATGAGAACTTTTGCATGCAAGAGAATGAAACCATAGATGATATGGTTACAAAATTTACAAAAATCACTAATGGACTTTCTTCTCTAGGTGATGGTATCGACAACGACCAAAGAGTAAGAAAGATCATCCGGGCTCTTCCTCCTTCATGGGAAGTGAAAGCAACTACCTTGAAGGAACTCAATGACAAGGAGGAGATGGAGCTAATTGGTCTCATTGGGAACCTCAAAACCCATGAGATAGAGAGAAAAGCTAGGGAGGACATGGCTCCTTCCAAAAAGAAGACAATAGCCTTCAAATGTCAATCCACACACTCCGATGACGACGATGAAGAAGAAGATGACGAAGAGCTCTCTCTTCTTGTGAAGAACGTCCGGAGGATGTACAACAAGGCTAAATTCCAAGGAAGAAGGAGATGGCAAGGAGGCAAAGAAGAAAGAAAAATTATTTGCTTCAATTGCCAAAGACCGGGTCACATTGTTGCGGAGTGCCCGGATAAAGCAAAGCCTTCCACTTCCAAGAAGCCCTTCAAGAAGAAAGCAATGAAGGCTACATGGGATTGAGAGCGAATCCGAGGAGGAAATCGTCACCGCCAACATGTGCTTCATGGAAAATGAAAGCACAAGCAAGGTAACCCCTTCCACTTCTTTTATGATGAACTTTCCATGGATGAACTAGGAGAAGCTTTTGTAGAATTATCACATAACTATGATTTTCTAAAGAAAAAGTAATTAAAAATGAAGAAGGAAAATGAGTCTTAATCATCAAGTATTTACCCTTTCTAAAGAAAAAGATGACTTGCTCTCTACTTTAGTTACTACTCAAAATGATTTGATAAGTACAAGATTTCTTGTAAAGGCAAGTCCCCACTAGTTGATTCTAATGAAATTTTCATGCTTAAAGAAAGAATAGATTCATTAGGAATTGTTTTGAAAAATTGTGAGTTTGATAAGAAGAAGATTGACGCCATGTTTCCTAAGAAACAAGCCCCTAAGAAAAATGCTTTCCATGCTCTGCTCATGTTCATACCACACAACCTTTACATCGTGGCAAACCCCAAAACATGCTCACACTTCACACACACATCATGCATCTTGTATGGTAAAGTGTTTCATGTTCACATTGTGGGCGTAAAGGACACCTAGCTAATTTTTGCTATGATAGACTTAATGCATCTCGTCATAATGTTTGGGTTCGAAACACTAACTTTCAAGGACCCAAGAAAATTTGGGTACCAAAATCAATGAATTTGTTAAATGATGTAGGTACCTTCCAAAGCCCAACGACGTAGAGGATTGTGGTATCTTGATAGTGGTTGCTCAAGGCACATGACTTGGGACATCAACAACTTTACAACCCTATCAAGATACCATGACGGTGACACCGTCACCTTCGGAGATGATGCCAAGGGTAAAATCATCGGTATTGGTAATGTTAAACTTGGTACATCCCCTTTATAGAAAATGTAGTTTTAGTTGATGGCCTCAAGCATAATCTCTTGAGTGTTAGTCAACTTTGTGATAAAGGTTTTGATGTTGTTTTTGATAATGTAGTTTGTAAAGTAATTGATAGAATATCTAATACTTGTGTGTTTTCGGTTTTCGTGAAAATAATGTTTATATGATTGATATGTCTAATATGTCTTGTAATATTACTTGTTTAAAAGCCCTCGATGATGACTCTTGGTTGTGGCATAGAAGATTAGGCCACATTTCTTTTGACCATATATCTAGGTTAAACACAAAGGAAATGGTGAAAGGTATTCCTTGCTTGAATTTTGAAAAGGACCGGGTTTGTGACGCATGTCAATTTGGGAAACAAACCAAGTCTTCTTTCAAGTCAATCAAGGATATCATGACATCACGTCCCTTGGAGTTAATCCATATGCTTATTTGGTCCTACTCAAACCAAAAGTCTAAGTGGGAATCGGTTTGCATTTGTTTTGGTTGATGACTTTTCACGTTTTACTTGGGTTTTCTTTCTTGAACACAAAAACCAAGCCTTTTCACATTTTCAAGCCTTTAAGAAAAGAGTTGAAAAGGAAAAAGATACTTCAATTTTAAGAATAAGAAGTGATAGAGGAGGTGAGTTCATTAACCTACCCTTTACCACTTTTTGTGAAGAACAAGGAATTAAGCATGAACTATCTTGTCCTAAAACTCCACAACAAAATGGAGTAGTTGAACGAAAAAATAGAACATTACAAGAGATGGCTAGGACAATGCTTAGTGAATATGGTCTACCACATTATTTGTGGGCCGAGGCCGTTAATACATCATGCTATATATCAAATCGTGTTTTCTTGTGTAAAAATACTTCAAAAACCTCTTTTGAAATATACTTTTCTAGAAAACTAAATGTTTCATATTTCAAGGTTTTTGGATGCAAGTGCTTTGTTTTAAATACGAAAGATAATTTAGGAAAATTTGATGCTAGATCTTATGAGGCTATTTTTGTTGGTTATTCTAACACTAGCAAGGCTTATAGAATCTTCAATAGATCATCTTTGACTATTGAGGAATCTATACATGTTAAGTTTGAAGAATCTAACTTGTTTGTTAAGAATGTTGTAGAAATAGATGCATTGGATGAAGGCTTGGAGAAAGTGACCTTGGAGGATACACCTACTATGGGAGACAAGCCAAAGGATGATGAAGGAAGTGAAGCTAAAGTAGAAGAGGCTCAAGGAAATGAAAATCAAACAAATAAAGTGGAGCCTACTCAACAACTTCCAATGGATTGGAGATACAATCCTCATCATCCCAAGGACCTCGTCATAGGTGAAGTATCAAAAGGGGTAACCACTCGCTCTAAACTTCATGATTTTTGTGGTCATTATGCATTTATTTCTCATGTTGAACCCAAGAATGTCCTCGAAGCCGAGGCCGATTCATATTGGTTGCTTGCCATGCAAGAGGAGCTCAATCAATTTGAGCGCAACCAAGTTTGGCACCTTGTTCCTAAGCCCCACGATAGACCAACGATTGGTACTAAGTGGATCTTTAAGAACAAGTTGGATGAATCGGGTAACGTAGTTAGAAACAAAGCTAGGTTAGTTGCCCAAGGTTACACTCAAATCGAAGGAATCGATTTTGAAGAAACTTTTGCACCCGTAGAGCACGGCTTGAAGCCATACGGATGACACTTGCATTTGCATCATATAAAGATTTTAAATTATTTCAAATGGATGTTAAAAGTGCTTTTCTAAATGATTTTATTGAAGAGGAGGTGTATGTTGAACAACCCCCGGGTTTGTTGATCCTACACATCCAGATTTTGTGTTTAAATTAGATAAAGCTCTTTATGGTTTAAAACAAGCCCCTAGGGCTTGGTATGAAAGACTTTCTTCATTTTTAATTTCAAATGGTTTTAAGAAAGGAAAAATTGACACAACTTTGTTTACAAAACATGTCGAAAATGATATTCTTATTGTGCAAATTTATGTAGATGATATTATTTTTGGTTCTACTAATGAATCTCTTTGCCAAGTTTTGAATCATGCATGAAGGAAGAATTTGAAATGTCTATGTTGGGGGAACTCAACTATTTCCTTGGACTCCAAATCAAGCAAAGGAAGGATGGGATCTTCATCAATCAAGCCAAGTACACAAAGGAACTAATCAAAAGGTTCGGGCTTGAAGGATCTAAAGTGAGCAAAACTCCCATGGCAACAACCACAAAGCTTGATAAGGATGAACAAGGTAAAAGTGTAGACATTAAACTTTATCGTAGCATGATAGGTAGTTTGTTATATTTAACGGCTAGTAGGCCGGATATTATGTTTTCGGTTTGTCTTTGTGCACGTTTTCAATCTGTTCTAAAGAGTCTCACATAATTGCGGTTAAACGCATAATTAGATACCTTAAGGGCACTATTGAAATGGGTTTGTTGTATCCGAAAACCGGTCAATTTTCAATGACGAGTTTTTCGGATGCCGACTATGCGGGTTGTAGGGTAGATAGGAAGAGCACAAGTGGAACATGTCAATTCCTAGGTAATTGTCTTGTATCTTGGTCTTCCAAAAAGTAAAATTCGGTAGCCCTTTCAACCGCCGAGGCGGAGTATGTTGCAGCCGGAGCTTGTTGTGCACAAGTTCTTTGGATGAAACATACTCTCCTTGACTATGATTTGCATTTTGATCATGTTAAATATTTTGTGATAATACTAGTACAATTCATATGACAAAGAATGCAAATCAATATAGTAAAACAAACACATTGACATTAAATATCACTTTCTTAGAGATCATTATGAGAAAGGTGATATTGATATTGAGTATGTTTCTACCGATTTTCAACTTGCCGATATTTTTACTAAACCTTTAGATTATGCTAGATTCTCTTTTATTTGTGGTGAGTTGAATGTTTGCATTATGGATTCTTAAAGATAATTTTTTTTGTTTTGTTTGTTTTGTTTAACCCTTTTTGATGTATGACAAAAAGGGGGAGAAAAAGAATAAGTTTGTTGTTTATTGCTTAAAAAGAATAAGTTTGTATTTAAGTTTTGACAAACTATTATGTTTTCAATGCTTTATGTATCTTACTTATCATAGTCATTCTTTATACATAGAATTATTTGAGGGGGAGCTTTCAAAGCTCTTCTTCCTTTTTGTTTAAATAACTTATATGTTTTGTCATCATCAAAAAGGGGGAGATTGTTGGCCCAAGGGTACAATCACCCGTTTTAGTGTGTTTGATGATTACAAAACATATATAGTTATTTGTACTAATCATGTTTGTTGTTTAAGTGTGTTTCAGGGTTCTAATGAAACTAGAAGGTTTTTCCCTAAAGGAAGGTGTTTTGACTCAAGTCACCTCAATTCGGGCTCAAGAATCAAGCTTTCAAGATCATATGGAGAAGCCCACTTGAAGAACTTGTAGTCTTAGAACCAATGTAAGAAATAGTTTGTTAAAGTTTGAGTTTTGAAAATTGGCTCTAGGATACACACACACATTTTTATATAAAGTTTTCATGTTTAAAGCTTTTGTTTCTAAGTTTCATGCCTTAGTACATATACATGATTCCAACTTCTTACACAATGAATATCTTGTTTAAATCATGTATGTATACTCTTTCTAGCATGATACTTAGCTATCCTTACTTCAAAATGTTTTTACAAATAAATTCCAAGTTCTGTCTCTTGCTATGTTTCTGTTTCAGGCAAGACCGGCCGACCGGACCGGTCGACCGGCGCTTGTATCAGGACGTGCACGCTTGTGCATGTCTGTCGGCCGACCGCCGGGTCGACCGACTGAAAGCAGTTTTGCTCTCGGGTTTTCTGGGTCGACCGGCCGGTCGACTGCCTTCAGGAAACTGTGTTTTATTTTAGAGGACGGTCGACCGAGCGGTCGACCCGAGCCCAACGGCTCCTTGCCAGCAGGGCGGACGGCCGACCTACCGGTCGACCGCCAGGCCTGCAAAGTGCCAACGGCTCTTTCCTCTTTGGTGCAAACTGAATTCTGTTTTCTTAATCTGTTTTTGGCAGACTTTTTCTGAGTTTTTGGAGAACTTTTCCAGGTCAAATAAGCTTAAAATAAATTGTTTTTAACCTATTCCTCTCCCTATAAATAGAGGAAAATAGGCTCTTGCAAAACACTAAGAAAAATCCTTAAGTTTTCAAAGTTTTAAAAAGAGAAGAAAAGTGTTTAAAGCTCTCCATTTTCCCATTCATTCTTGAGCTTGTTTTCAGTTGTGTTTTCTAGCAAAAATCATTCTACAACTTAGTTTTTCTCACTACACTTCTTAGAGCCAAATTCCCTACTCAATCTATAAGAAAGTTGTAAAGAGAGAAGTGTTTGTAAAGAGTTTGTGATCTTTTTAGAGATCACTTGGCTACTTGTTATTCTTTGTTCATCTTGTGGATACACCTCTTCGGTAGAGGTTCTTGTAAGTGGTGGAGCTCGGTGCTCCGGTCTTTGGTAGACCTTGTAAGCATCCTCGGTGGATAGTGGAAACCCTTCACGGAGGTGAAGGCGGGGAGTAGAGCGGTGGCTCGAACCTCGAAACAAATACTTGGTTTGCGATTGTCTTTTGCTCTTGCTCTCTATTTCGCTTTACTTCAATTGCTATCCTTTACTCATTGTTTCTAGTTTGTGATATTGCTTTCATTACTTGTGATATATCTTGTGTGCACATCATCATTGCATATTATTCATTTCTAGATATATTGTCGATCATAACTTATACAACAAGATTGCAATACGCACCTCCAACTCTTATTTAGAGGAATCACGAGGAAGGAGTTCAGAACCCTTCACCGGGTATTCGGCTCTTAGTCTTATTTTGAGTGATCGTTGCATCATTCTTTTAAAAAGATTGTTAGATTAGCATTTACACCTATTCACCCCCCTCTAGGTGTTTTCAATTTGAATTCATTAAAGCATAGTGTGTATGGATATGATCCACTACACAATTAAGATGAAAATCTATGTTTTGGCATTAAGCTCTAAATTTGGTTTTGGTTTAAAACATGTATATAAGAAAACACCAAAAACCAAAATAGTATTCTTCAAAAATGAAAGTCTTTTCTAAACTGAAAATTCTTTTATGAAAAGACATTTAAATCAAGAGTGTGTGTGTGATATGTTTTTGAACAATCCATCAACTATTCTATCCTTTACATTTTATCTAAAAAATAAATCTTCTAAAAAATAAATCTTATACCTAGACACAAGTCTTGATCTTGAAGTCTTCCCTTGAAGTCTTCTCATCATCTAGACTTGGTCCAAAAGCAATCCAACGAGCTCGACTCCTCTTGAGTACTTGATGTGGTCTTGATGCATAGGCTCGTGAATCAACCGGTGCTAGCTCCAAAATGTGACTTTAAATCCTTTGTTGAAGCTCCACACATACTAAGATCTTGATCATAAATCTGACACTAATTAAACACAAGATTATTAGTACTATAACTTCATGAGTTGATCATCATCAAAACTAGAGTGATGGGCCTTTGGGCCAACAATCTCCCCTTTTTGATGATGACAAAACTCATGAAGTTATATATGCATGGATTAAAGTAAAGCTTCAAAGAAGCTCCCCCTTAACTCATGCTAGAAATAAACAATATAAATACGCAATGAATGCTCATAAACATGTATGCAAATGTATGGAGATAAAACAAATCAAATCTTTTTCTCCTATTTGCAAAACAAAACATATATGCATAAAACATAAATTCTACTAACATGCATATAAATCTCAAATTCTTCTCCCCCTTTTTGTCAATCATCAACAAAGGGGTTGAAGTAAAAACAAAACAAATTTTTCTCCCCCTTTGTCCGAAACAAAGAACCAATGAAGGGGTAAAACAAATCGATCAATAAGGGTTATATGCGATATACATTCATGAAGAGGAAGACGCTAAGTTAACTTCCCTACACATATACATTACATGAAAGAGGGATGACAAGCTCTAATTCACATAACGTAAAATATGCAATGCATAAGAGGAGATGTGAAGCTCTCCCTACACACATGTACCACATAAAGAAGAGTTGTCAAGCTCCTCAATATACAATACACTCAACATGATTTATATGTAGAAGAGATGTTAAGCTCTCCTTGCATATAGGCAATACAAATCAAAATTTTGAATTTTTCTTATAAAACAAATCTTGAGATATCAAATAAACATGATTTTTTTTAATTTTTGATACCAATTTTAAAACATAATGCATAAGCTTAAAAAGTTTGAAGTAAGCTTAGCATAAACAAAGTTTGTGCTTTTAAACATGTAAATCGATTTTAACTCAAGCACAAATACAAACATATATATGTATGAAAAATGAGTACAATTGAAATTGATACATACATATCCCTAAACACAATTGAGTCCATATATATAGATTTGCATGAAAGGCAAATGACTCAAGAGGTATCCATGTATATCTTAAAGTTTGGCAAAATAAACATATACATGAAATGAAAACACATGATCATAAAATAAATCCAAAAAGGGAATACAAGTTTAAAAATGTAGGATTATCAAAACTAGGCTATACTAGCACACCAAATATGGCACAAATAAGCAATCAAACCCAACCATATATAGATTATTTGTGACCATAATATGTACAAGTATAAATCCTAGTGTTGACAAAAACTAACATTTAAACTAATATTCAATTCATGAAGCATCAAATCTTGAGAATACAAAAGAATTTATCCAATGGATTAAAAATAGGATCATGTGTATAACTTATAAGCTAATTGAAGAATAAATAACTAGTATAAAATAGTTTTTGAACAACTAGTTAAAAATCCTTCAAATACATCAAATCATATGTTTTACATAAAACATAACTAAGCACATAAAGATTTAATCACTCATGGACTATAAAGCTCAAAATGATCATGAAACTAAGTCATGAAATAATAAATGAAGATGTGAGTGTTAAAAGATCATGTAAATAGCATTTTTATGAAAATAGTATTTAAGCTCAAAAAGATCATAAGTCACATTTTAATAATGAAAAATCATTTTTCATTAAAACACTATCTTTATGGTATATGTATGATTTATCCAAAACTAACAATATACATACATATCCCAAACATAAAAGAGTCTATCAAATGTATTTGCATGAAGGCAAGAGACTCACGGGTAAACATGTTTATTTATTAGATTTAATTAAAAATATATATACATGAAGTAAAGCATAAAAATTGGCAAAGCATGTATAAATGAGGAATCATCAAAACTAGCCTATACATGTGCATATAGTGGGTACAAATGAGCATGAAGTGCAAATATATATAATCAAATGTAACTCACTATTTGTACATGAATAATACAAGTTTTGATAAAAACTACATCTAAGCATGTTTTACCACATGAAGCACATAAGAACACAAAACATGAACATGCTATGAATATGATATAAGAAAAAAGTATGTACATAAAAAGTAGGAGTTTAGAGATTGTTACCAACTCCAAAGCTCCAAGCATGGTGGTCTTTCCCACCAAAACCTCCTTGATAGTGGTGCTCCAAATATGTGTCCTTTTAGTTCAAGTGCACCCACCATCAAGGCACCAAATCTCTCACGTTTTGTGAGAGCCCTCACCTACATCAAATACACAAGGTGGGGATTTTGGTACCCATATTTTCTTGGGTCCTTTGGGGTTAGTCTTGTAAGGAACCCAAAAATTATTATTATTAGCAAAATTAAAATGATGCAACTTGTCATAACAAAATTTTGCTAAATGGCCTTTGCGGCCACAATGTGTACATGTGTACACCTTAGGATGCTTATATGTAGGAGTGTGATCATGACGTGCAACATAAGCATATGCATGATGATGTTGTGCATGAATGTGTGGAGTTTGTTTCTTTAAAAATATTGACTCCAACCTAGTATGGTTAAATGCACAAGAGTTCAAAGTTGAACTCAAACAAACCATTTTATTTTCAAATATTAATCTCATTAGTGGTGGCATGTAAAGCATGATGAGATAAAGAATCATTTTTCTTTTTCTTTTTAGAAACAAAATCCTTTTCATTTTCAAAAACTTTTCTTTTCAAAGATTTATTTTCTTGAAAAATAAATTCTCTTTGTTTTTCCACCAAATCAATTTTATCCTTCAAAATAGTGTTCCCTTCACACAAATCATTTAATTTAGACATAAGGGAAACATTTTCATTTTTCAAAACATTATTTTCTTTCTAAGCATGCAATGTTAGATTTAAATGAATCTTGTTCTATATGCATGCAATCAAATTCTTTTTCAAATTTTATTATCTTTCTTAATCATGTCATATTTTCAAGCAACAATTGACAAAATGTAGAAAGCTTTCATATGACATGTTATTATCCTCATCCTCGGATTCGGTAGTTACCTCAAGGGGGTTATCCCCTTGGACCATATAGCACTTGTTGGAGGTGTCGCTTCCAACACCCGAATCGCTCCCCGCATATTATTGATCTTTTCGCCAAGGGAGATGAGGGTATTCCATACTACAAAAGCCGAATCAAAGTTAGAAACCCTAGATAAATAATCATCATTTAGGGTTGACTTTAAAGCATGAAGGGCTTTTGCATTAGCCTCAAAATTTTTACCATCTAAACAATATGCATTATTAGTAGTGGCAAGATAAACATGAAAACTAAGGCCTTGAGGTATAAGGACATCTAACCTTCCAAATGTGGATGTTAAGAATGTCAAAAGTGGGTGGTGACATGAAATCCATGGTGTGTGTACAAATATGTGATTAGCCTAAAAAGAGGATCTTTATCTCAAGGTTGTTAGACCCAAATCAAGAGCACGAGGCTCTGATACCAATTGTAAGTTCACCTAGAGGGGGGGTGAATAGGTGATGGCTAATCTAATGGTCACTTAATGCCAAATAATGCGAAATTAAATACTATAATGACCTAAACAAAACTCTTACACTAAACACCACGTATAACACAAGAGTGTTGCCGAATTCCCGTGAAGGGCTCTGGACAAACTCCTCTAGATTCCCTAGATAAGGGTTGAGGTGCCGCGTTGGCTCTCTTGGTTAAATACAAGTGTTAGCAAACAACCCAAGCAAGTATAACAATTTAAGCACACAAGTATATCAAGCATATAAATATAAACACTATAATTGAATGCAAGATATAGACAAGGAGATAGAGAGAGTGAGCAATCGCAAACACAAGGGATTTGTTTCGAGGTTCGAGCACACTTGCTCTACATCCC
>JAVJIF010002086.1:0-110741 GCA_038442645.1 Agave tequilana | reverse complement strand
TGGTAAATTGGTTAGTTTTCGGATACCACAAACCTAAATCAATTGTGCCCTTAAGATACCTAATTATGCGTTTTACGCTATTAAGTGTGATTCCTTAGGACATGATTGAAAGCGCACATAAACATACGGAAAACATTATATCCGGCCTACTAGCCGTAGATAGAGTAAACTACCAATCATGCTACGAAATAATTTGATGTCTACTTCCTACTTGTTCGTCCTTGTCAAGTTTCGTAGTGGTTGCCATGGGAGTCTTAGCTACTTTGGATCCTTCAAGCCCGAACCTCTTGATGAGTTCTTTGGTACTTTGCTTGGTTGATGAATGTCCCATCACTACGTTGCTTGATTTGAAGTCCAAGGAAGAAGTTGAGCTCTCCCATCATAGACATCTCGAATTCCTTTTTCATGCATGACTCAAAATTCTTGCAAAGTGAAACATTAGTAGATCCAAAAATATGTCATCAACATAATTTGAACTATGAGGATATCTAGATCTATATGTTTGGTAAATAATGTTTTATCAACTTTTCCTTTCTTAAAATCATTTGAAATCAAAAATGAAGACAATCTTTCATACCAAGCCCTAGGGGCTTGTTTTAACCATATAGTGCTTTATCTAATTTATAACATAATTAGGGTGTGTATTCAACAAACCCGGGGGGTTGTTCAACATACACCTCCTCATCAATATAACCATTAAGAAAAGCACTCTTTACATCCATTTGAAATAACTTAAAATCTTAAATGAGGCATATGCTAAGGTCTCGTATGGCTTCGAGCCGTGCTACGGGTGCAAAGGTTTCTTCAAAATCGATTCCCTCGATTTGAGTGTAACCTTGGGCAACTAACCTAGCTTGTTTCTAACTACATTACCCGATTCATCCAACTTGTTCTTAAAGATCCATTTAGTGCCAATAGTTGGTCTATCTTGGGGCCTAGGAACAAGGTGCCAAACTTGGTTGCGCTCAAATTGATTGAGCTCTCTTGCATTGCAAGCAACCAATATGAATCGGCCTCGGCCTCGAGGACATTTTTAGGTTCTATGTGTGAAATAAAAGCAAAATTACCACAAAAATCTTTGAATCTTAGAGCGAGTGGTTACCCCTTTTGATACTTCACCTATGACGAGGTCCTTGGGATGATGAGGATTGAATCTCCAATCCTTTGGTAGTGGTTGAGAGGCTCCTCTTCATTTGCTTGATGTTTATTTCCTTGAGCCTCTTCCACTTTGGCTTCACTTCCATCACCATCCTTTGGCTTGTCTCCCATGGTAGAAGCATCCTCCAGGTCACTTTCTCCAAACCTTCATCTAAAGCATCAATTTTCTACACAATTCTTAACAAACTTGTTAGATTCCTCAAATTTAACATGAATAGATTCCTCAATAGTCAAAGTTGACCTATTGAAGACTCTATAAGCCTTACTAGTATTTGAGTAACCTACAAAAATAGCCTCATATGATCTAGCATCAAATTTTCCCAAATTAATATTTGTATTTAAAACAAAACATTTGCAACCAAACACTTTGAAATAAGAAACATTGGGTTTTCTAGAAAATACATCTCATAAGAAGTCTTAGTAGTATTTTTACTAGGAAAACACGATTTGCAATGTAACATGAAGTATGAACGGCCTCGGCCCACAAATAATGTGGTAGACCATATTCATTTAACATTGTCCTAGCCATCTCTTGTAACGTACGATTTTTCCGCTCAACTACTCCATTTGTTGTGGAGTTCTAGGACAAGAAAGTTCATGTTTTATTCCATGTTCCTCACAAAAAGTGGTAAAGGGAAGGTTAATGAACTCACCTCCTCTATCACTTCTTATTTTAATTATTGAGGAGTCATTTTCCTTTTCAACTCTTTTCTAAAGGCTTGAAAATGTGAAAAGGTTGACTTTTGTGTTCAAGAAAATAAACCCAAGTAAAACGCGAAAAATCATCTACTAAAACATAAGCAAATCTACTCCCACTTAAACTTTTGGTTTGTGTTGGGCCAAATAAATCCATGTGGATTAGCTCCAATGGACGTGATGACATGATATCCTTAATTGATTTGAATGAGGACTTAGTTTGTTTCCCAAATTGACATGCGTCACAAACTCGGTCCTTTTCAAAGTTCAATGAAGGAATACCCTTCACCATTTCCTTAGAGTTAAGCCTAGAAATATGGTCAAATGAAACGTGGCCTAATCTCCTATGCCATAACCAAGAGTCGTCATTGAGGGCTTTTAAACATGTTATATTACAAGACATTTTAGCATATCAATCATATAAACATTGCTTTCACGAAAACCGGAAAATACACAAACATTGGAAGTTCTATCAATTACTTTACAAGCAACATTGTCAAAAACTACATCAAAACCTTTATCACAAAGTTGACTAACACTCAAGAGATTATGCTTGAGGCCATCAACTAAAACCACATTTTCAATTAAAGGAGAGGTGCCAAGTTTTACATTACCAATACCGATGATTTTACCCTTGGCGTCATCTCCGAAGGTGACGGTGCCACCTTCATGATATCTTGATAGGGTTGCAAAGTTGTTGATGTCCCAAGTCATGTGCCTTGAGCAACCGCTATCAAGATACCATAAACCTCTACGTCTTTGAGCTTTGGAAAGTACCTACATCATTTAAAACAATAGTTGACTTTGGTACCCAAACTTTCTTGGGTCCTTGAAAGTTAGTGTTACGAACCCAAACATTATGATGTGATGCACTTAGTCTATCATAACAAAAATTAGCTAAGTGTCCTTTCCGTCCACAATGTGAACATGAGTACACTTTTCTATACATGAATGCATGGTGTGTATGTGAAGTGTGAGCATGCTTTGGGGGTTTACCATGATGCATAGGTTGTGTAGCATGTACATGAGCATGAGCATGAGCATGATGAATATTTTTCTTAGGAGCTTGTTTCTTAGGAAACATATTCTCCATCTTCTTCTTATCAAACTCATTACACTTTTTCAAAACACATCTAATGAGTCTAATCTTTCCTTAAGCATGGCAATCTCATTAGAATCTACAAATGGGGTCTTTCCTTTACAAGCAATCTTATATTTTTCAAAATCATTTTTAGTGGAAACTAAAGAAGAATGCAAGTCATTATTTTCTTTTGAAAGATTTAACACTTGAATACTCAAAGATTCATTATCCTTTTTCATTTTCAAGTACTTTTTCTTCATGAAGTCATAATTTTGAGAAAGTTCTACAAATGCTTCTCCTAGCTCATCCATGGATAAATCATCATCAAGAAGAGTTGAGGGGGTTACCTTGCTTGTGCTCTCATTTGCCATGAAGCACATGTTGGCGGTGTCGATCTCCTCCTCGGATTCACTTTCGTCATCCCATGTTGCTTTCATAGCCTTCTTCTTGTATGGCTTCTTGGATGAAGATGGCTTCACTTGGTCCGGACACTCCGCTACTATGTGTCCCGGCTTTTGGCAATTAAAGCATATGATCTTTCTCTCTTCTTTGCCTCCTTGCCATCTCCTCCGTCCTTGGAACTTTGCCTTGTTGTACATCCTCCGGACATTTTTGACTAGAAGTGAGAGCTCCTCGTCATCTTCTTCTTCGTCATCTTCGTCGGAGTAGGTAGCATGACTTTTGAAGGCAATAGTCTTCTTCTTGGAGGGTGCCATGTCCTCCCTTGCCTTCCTCTCCATCTCATGGTTTTTAATTCCCAATGAGTCCGATGAGCTCAATCTCATCTTTATCATTGAGTTCCTTCAATGTTGTAGCTTTCACTTCCCATGATGGAGGAAGAGCCCGGATGATCTTTCTCACCTTTGGTCGTTGTTGATGTCTTCACCTAGAGAAGAAAGCCCATTAGTAATCTTAGTAAATTTAGTAACCATATCATCTATGGTTTCATGTTCTTGCATGCTAAAATTTTCATATTGGGACCGAAGAAGGTCTATCTTGGCCCTCTTCACTTGTGATGTCCCCTCATGTGTTACTAGCAAATGGGTCCAAATCTCATAGGCGGATTTGCAATGGATGACTCTAGCTATGTCATCATCATTGAGGGCTTGTAGGAGTGCATAATGAGCCCTAGCATTGGCATCAAACTCCTTGGTCTCAATTTCGGACCAAGTAGATTCATCACCATCGGGGGCACTAAATTGTTTAGTCACGGCCTTTGCAACTCGGCTACCTAGAGATTGCAAGAAAACGGTCATCTTAACCTTCCATATGGGAAAGTTAAGTCCATCAAACTTAGGGGGTGTCTTAATACCATCGGCCATGTTTACTATGTGGAAATGAATGAAATGATTAGCAATATGAGGATCTCTCTAAGGTTGTTAAGCCAAATCCTAGAGTCCAAGCTCTGATACCAATTGAAATACACCTAGAGGGGGGGTGAATAGGTGTAATTGCTAATCTAATGATCTTTTTAAACTTATGAAATGAGTGATGCAACAATCTCTCAAAAACACGACTAAGAGCCGAATACCCCTTGCGAGGTTCTGAACTCCTTCCTCCCAATTCCCCTTAAATGGGTTAGAGGTGCGCAATGCAACCGTGTTGTATTGAGGTGTGATTGATCAATGCCAAGTATGATGATGAAAATGAAGAGCTCACAATGTAACACAACAAGTATAGCAACACAAGATTCCACAAGTAAAATAGCAAGTAAGGTAAACAAATAAGGATTGCACAAATAAGGTTAGTTCTCAAGCAATAAATTGGAAGTGATATAAAGCAAGAAAGTAAGCAAGAAGAACTCCAAGGCAATCGCAAACAAGATGATTTGTTTCGAGGTTCGAGCCCGTTGCTCTAGTCCCCGCCTTCACCTCCGTGAAGGGTTTCCACTATCCCCTAGGATCCCGTACAAGTTAGGCCTCCAAAGACCTCAAGCCCGTAGCTTCACCTTACAAAGAAACTCCACCGAGGAGCTTGTCTCCACAAGAACAAGAATTACAATAGTGATCTTTAACTAGATCACAACACTCTTTTACAAACACTCTCACTCTTTTACAACTTCACCTATAGAAAGAATATGAAATTTTTGGCTCTATGAAGTGTGGTGAGGAAAGCTTCAGTTGTAGAGTGATATTAGAGATCAAACAACAACTGAAAAACCAATTTTGAAAGAATGAAAATGAAGGCTTTAAACTATTTTTCTCTTTCTCTTGAAAACTATGAAAACTTGTATTTTTTCTTGGTGAATAACTAAGGCCTATTCCCCACTATTTATAGGGAGAGAATAGGTTAAAACTCTGATTTTTCCAGCTAATTTGATCAGAAAAAGAGTCCCAACAACTCCTAAAAACTCTGTTAAAGAGAAAACTAAAAACAGATTTTCAGAAATTCCAAAAGAAGAAAGAGCCGTTATGGCTGTTGCAGGCCTACCGGTCGACTGCCGGTCGACCGGGTCCCTGCTGGCAAAAGAGCCGTTGGAGCTTCGGTCGACTGCCGGTCGACCGATCCAACAAAGGAAACACAGTTTCCTTCTATCGGTCGACCGACCCGGTCGACCGAAAAGATACAGAGAGCAACAATCTCTTTTCCGGTCGACCGATATGTAGGTCGGTCGACCGACAGACATGCACAGCCTGTGCATGTCTGGACACAGCAGCCGGTCGACTGCCGGTCGACCGGTCTGCCTGAAATAGTTATTTTTTTTGGGCAGATTTTTGAGTTAGAAAAATTTGTAAAAAATCTTTAAAAAATTCTGGAATAAAGTGTTATGCTGAACTTTGTTATATACATGTTTTAAACATGTTTTTGAAGATAAAAAGCTTTGAGTACATGTATGTATAAACCAAGGCATAAACTTAGAAATAAACATTTTCAAAAACATAGAAACATTCAAAACAAGTGTGTGTGCAAATCCTAGAGCCAAATTTCACATATTCTATCTTTAACAAAACTACACTTACAAACTTCTAGGTCTTCAAGACTTCATCATGGGCAATCTTCACTTGATCTTCAATATTGTACTTTGAGCCCAATTTGACTTGTCTTGAGTCCAATGTACCTTCCTTTAGGGAAGAATTCATCTCTTTAATATATAAACCTGAAACACACTTAAACAACAATTTATATTAGTACAAATAACTAATATGTTTTGTAATCATCAAATACACTAAACATGGGTTGATTGTAACCTTGGGCCAACAATAACAAACATTGATTTTCCTGGGGAATAAGAATTTTACTATTGGAGTGTGATGTTTAACATAAATATAATTAGTTTTGCAATCTTTGCAATTTAAGTAGACCTGTCATTCTATTGGAAAGAATGACAAGTGAAATTAATCCGTTGGAGATATTTGAATTTTTTTTTTACTATCAGAGGTGTAATGTTAACGTGATAGGCTTGATTTGTATTTCACTTCATTTGAAAAATGAATACAACTTTTGTGGTCCTACCAATCCATGAAAGGAATTGGTAAGGAATCTTGGTGCAGAAAGGTGGGATCAGATCCCTTAGGATTTTTAGCAAACCCTCAACTATCAATGAATTTGGTGTACCTTTACCAACTACCTTTTGAGTTGGTCTAGACATGCTATTTTTCTCAGCATGATGAGTTGTTGAGGAATTTTTATTGGGCTTAAAAGCCAAAACTTTCATCTATCCTTAGCCATTGGAGGCATTGGATTGTTGTTATTTTAAGTAACATGGTGTATCTTCTGGGTTTTTGCTCCACAGATAACCTCTAGAATCTCACTGGGATTAAAGAAGTGGGTAAAAACTTTGTGAGGATTTTGTCCAGAGATTAACGCTCCTCGTGGCTTTCTCTCTAATCCTCATTCGGTTATCACACTTTGATATGAATATGAAAACACTAGAATGGTTCTGCGAAGATGCATCACGAACCTTCTTCAATGAGTTTGACTTAATAAATAATCAAATAAACGTATTTCGTCTACCATGAGAGTCGATCGATCGTCACATCTTGATATGAATATGAAAACACTGGAAAGGTTCTGCAAAGATGCATCACAAGCCTTCTTCAATACGTTTGTCTTGATAAGCCATCAGATAAACTCATCTCATCCACCATGGGAGTCGATCGATCGAATAGGAGAAGGGGGACATGCCACCACTATAAACGAAAAAGTCAAGCTAAATAAGCCATCCTTCTGGATCGAGAGGAATGATTAGGAAGAAGAGTGCCCAAAACTGTTGTTTAGGCATGATCGACTTCAAAATATGACCTATTCTTATAAATTGAAGGTGGATGCAGGTCTATGTACTAGGGAAAAGTGACAAGGCTAAAACCGATGGTTCAATCTTCATCATGTCTTCGATGTTGACATCATGTATCACTGTCTCCCGATGTTCAGTTGGTTCGATCTCAGCAATAGAGAAGACAAGGCAAAACTGACATTTTGCCTTTGTCATTTGCATTGATGTCTCCCTCCGTTCGATTGGCTCAATCTCAGCAATAGAGAAGAATGACAAAGCTAAAACTGACAATTCTACCTTTGTTATTTCTTCAATGTTGGCATCATGTAATCTCTTCAATGTTCAGTCAGCTCGATGTCGGTCAAACGCGATGTGGTCTTTTGAGGGAGCAAAGTCTTCTTTGGCTCTCTCCCAAACTTCTTGGATCTCAAAACCTGATCCATCTGATTAGTGAAGGTGTATCTACGATCAGAGGTGTAATGTTAAGAAGAGTGACAAGGCTAAAACTGACATTTTCACTTTTATCTTTTCTCAATGTTTACATCATGCATCATTATTCTTGATGTTCGATCGGCTCGTTGTCATCGATCTGTGATGTAGTTGCTTGAAGAACTAATTCTTCACCTTTTTTTGGCGCTCTCCCAGACATCTTGGATCTCAAACCCTAATCCATCTAAATAATAAGAGAAAGTCAGAGTCAGCTTGTTTGGGCAGAAGTTTCCATGAAAGGACGAAATAGTCAATTGATCAAAGATGTAATATTACCATGTTCCTTGGGAGTACTTTTTGTTGGCCCAAAGGCCCATCACTCTAGTTTTGATGATGATTAACTCATGTAGTTATAGTTCTAATGATCTTGTGTTTATTTAAGTCTCAGATATTTGATCAAGATCTTAGTAGGAGTTTCGCTTCAATAAAGGATTTGAAGTCAAGTTTTGGAGCTAGCACGTGTTGATTCAAGAGCTCGCGCATCAAGATCGCATCAAGTACTCAAAAGGAGTCTAGCTCACTGGATCAAGGTTTGGACCAATGATTAAGTTAAAACCTGCACATAAAAATACAGAATTTCAGAACTTTAAAACAGTAGTGCAAGGTGCTCAATTCTACCGCTATAGCAAGTGGCTATGTGGGTCGTGATCCACAAGGAGGGACTAGCGATGGAAGCTTTTTTAGTAAGTTCTCTTTTATGCTACAAAGAATGGTAAAGTTCTTCTTTTAGTTCTTTAAAAGAAAAGAGAAAATGCAGTTAAAGTCAAGTTAGGAAGAAAGTGGTAGAATGAGAAGGTGGAGAAAATAGAAGTGATATGTACAAAGAAATTGAAAAAGAGTGAAAGAGATTTGGAAGATTTTGGTGTTGGTAATTTACATAAAAGTTAAAAGAAAGAAATTAAAATAATTACTTTCCTCCTTTGACCAAATCCTTACCTTGAATCTTTGGTGACGATGTTACCTTGAAGTGGAGGCAATCAGCGTATAACCCATAAGAGTTGATTCTTGTCTCTTCCACATTACATCATCAAGAGAAAACAAGCATGAAATGATACAGACTGAGACTAAAATCCATCGTCATGAGCTATCGGTGGCACTCGCAAAGGCAAGGCTCTTTCGATGCTATAAGACTCACTTGGATAGCAATTGGTACAAGAAAGAGAGAAGTAGAAAAGAAGAAGAAGAATACAAAAACAAAGTACATAAAAAAGGTAACTATAGATTCGATTTTATAACAATAAGTGAAAAGAAGAACAACTTACACTGGTGTCACTCTCAGTACAAGTTTCATTCTCATTCTCCCATGAAACTCTGATCTCCTCTGAATTACATAAATGAAAACTGAAAATTACATAAAAAGAAAAACAAAAACCTACACTAAAGAGAATGAAAAAGTGGAATAAATTCTATCTCTGCATCATCGTCCCCTTTTTTGCCTTTGAGATTGCAGGTATTTATAGGAGAAATGCAGAGGGCAGAGGAGTATGAAGACAAGGAAAGTTGGTTATTTCTGAATTTGAATCCTCCCCTTATCTCCAAACTTTATTTGATGTGGATATTCAGTTCTGATCTGCAGCTTATTGGCATATTGATTGCTAAATATAACTTATCAAATGATAGAATTAGAAATAATGATCTATTTAAGGGTTATAGTCCTTTAAGTCCTCTTTCTGGATCATCTTGAATCATCAGATTTGAGTTCTGGTAGCAAAAGTTATAATTCAAATGCTAAAATGTATCCAGTCAGAATCTGAGTCAAAATTGTTTCATCTCATCCATTGATCTTCTCTTATCCATTTATCCCTTTGGATTTGAACTCTGTATTTGACGTTATCCTCGGTTGATTTTTAACTTTAACCACTTGATTCACCAAAACTGAATTTAACTAACTGGATTTGGGATCATCCTCCTCTAACCAAATAGATCTAATTAAATCTGAATTTAACTGATATTTATTTGATTTTATCCTCTTTCTCCCCAGATTATCTTCTGCAAAATAGACATTTAAGATAAGAAACTTAGCAGATTTATTACATGATAAATGTGGATATATAATAAAGAATAATGCAATAAATGTGTGCAATCACATCCCCACACCTATCTTTTGCTCGTCCTCGAGCAAAACAACAAAACTAAATCAAAGATTATTAGACCACTTTCGCAGGTCACGCGATTGCACTGAGCTTGTGCAACAAGCCGTTAAAGCTCTAAGTTACCCTAAAGGACGAGTTTTGTCTCGTGAGAGTTTTTAGTGGATTGCACCCACAAAATCCTTAAAGAAAGAGAAAATTGTTAATATTTTGAAAACCCATTTTGAAAGAAAAATATTTAAAATATTATTGTAAGATTTAAGTAATCCATAAGTTATAGGAAAACTGAATTTTTCATTCCTAAACTTAGTCTCTAGTCAAAAATTTGTTATCAATCAAGTAAGGAGTCAAATCGTGCTTCTTATCTAGTCTATTACTTTACCCTAAGTCATATGTACCTTCGTGACCGTAAAGTTTTGACTAAAGGTTCTTTAACTCTAACTCTTATGCCTTATTTATTTATTTATATATGTATATATTTTATTTTATTTTTGGTAGTATTATTCCTTAGTTTTATTAGGCTTTCTAATCTGCCCATGTAACGAGCCTTTAATCGGTGACTCCCAAACCAAACGGTCTTAGAGCACCGGGTGAGAAAACACCCCAAGGACTTAAGGACTCGAGTAAACAAGGCCACAAAAATAAGAATTTTATTATATAAACATCTTTTAGGTGTGAATACTTATGCTTTATGAGGCATAAATACCCAGCTTAATCAAAGGATTTTTATATATATATTTTTTCCTTTTTCTTTTTTTTCAAATTTCTCTAATCATCTTTTGCATAAATACCAAGGCTTGTTTAGGCCAAAGCACCTAGCAAATCAATAATTAGATTTTTTTATTTTTTATAGATATATATATATAATAAGGCATAAGAATCTTTGTTTTTGAACCCTAAGTGTGTAAGTGTATAAAGTGCGCATATTTCATCAAGGCAAAGATCAAGACTAAATTACTTTGACAAATTATCTTCCTAACCCTAAAAATCAAACAAATAATCTTATTTTGACCAAGTATAAGAAATCCTAATTTTGATTTTCTTATTCCTTAAAATTGACTTAATTTCTTACAAAAAAATATGTCAAAATATTATTTCTATTTTCAAAAAGTTTTTAAAAGTAAAGAAAATGTTAATTTTTTTTTATAAAAAGAAAAACCTAAGTTATGTTAGAACCCTCCCCCACACCTATCTCATGCATTGTCCTCAATGTATGAATTAATGCATAGATGCATGAAAAAGAAGAAAGGGAAGGAAAAATATTACCTTAATATGGTGGTTCCGGTGGTGGTCTGATTGGTCCATGAAATGCGGCCCAATCTAATTTGCATGGAGTTCAGAGGAACCTACCAGAAATCTCTCTAATATAACCCACTAAAATAATGTATACATGAATGATTTTTATTAAATATTTCCCCATCTAATTTTCAAATTTCATAATTAATTTTGGGGTCAATTTTATCAGCACCTTTGTCCAAAATGGAGTGTGAAAAGATGGAATGATTGACTTAGACTTAGGAAGTACGGAAACTAATACCGACTCAGGAAAGTGACTTAAGTCAAGTAAAGGTTCAGGAGTCGAGATTGGTTCAGGAAGTGGGTCCAAATCAAGAAGTTGAAACTCAAGTCCACATTCATTTCCCAACAACGGAATGTGACTTAACATTGGTGATTCAAGTTCAAGAATGACAGGTGTGGGAATTAAAACTGACTCTAAAATATTACTCAAGTTGGGTAACAAAACAGGAGTCAATATTAATTCAGGAATTTGAGCTGGATCACAAATTTGAGAATCTAGGTCACATTTCTCATTGAGTTCAATTTCATAGAAATGAGAACTTGCCAATTTTTCAATGGGACTTTCAAAAGTATGAAATTGGTCAAGTTTAATATGATGATCATCAAAGATGAGCGATTCAATTTCATGATGAATTGGCACAGGATCTAATGTTGACTCAGGAAAAAGATTGAAAATAGATGAAGACACCGAAGTCATTTTTGAATCAGGAAGTAGAATTGAATCACCAAGTTGGGGTTCAGGATCATATTCATTCTCAAGTTCAATTTCAGGAAAGGGATAACTTGCCAAACTGTCAATGTCATTTTCAAAATTTAGAGTTTGGGCAAGTTCAAATGATTATGCTGAAATGGAATCTTGTTTTCCAAAACAACATGATTCTTCGGCTCTAACAGAATGGTTAGCGACATCAGAAATGGTCAAACGGTGAGAATGGAGAGTTTGGACTATTAGATCTATGTCATGATTATGAGTGATTTGAGCTTGAGTCATGGCTTCAAGCATCTTTTCATAGTCGATTGGTTCATCATTTTGTTGCGAGTGGACTTGAAAAGATGAAGTGTTATTTTGAAATTTGTAGTGAAATTATGAGTCCGTGAGATTTTGTAATTGTTGCTTGGACTCACGCATACTCATTTTCAAGATTGATGATTTTCTATTTTGAACTGGTGGAGCTGAGTATGAATCATGGAAATATTGTGGACAAGGTAGATAAGGAGGACAAGTTGGTTGAAAATTGGACTCGGTGGAAGTGAATCCCCATTGACTCTATGAAGAGTTGAAATTATTTTAAAAATTATGGTCATAAGATTGGGGGTATAGGTTATATTGATTCGGATAAGACCAATCTGGTACACTAGGTTGGTTAAAGTTATGATATGCCGGGTTGGTAATATCCAAAGAAGAGGTCGGGGTGTAATATGGATTACCATTAAAATTGGAAAAATTATTGTTATAAGCCATATTACACAGGAAATGTCAAACAAAGAAAAACAAACAAAAAAGCAAACAAATAAAAAGAAAAAATCTAACCTAAGTTAGGGTAAACCTTAGACCTAGACGACTCCTAACTGGATAGACTGTCCACGGGGGGTATATTGCTGAATCTGACCACAAGTTAATCGGTCAGGTAGGGACAAGATTGGTGGGAGGTATCCGCGCAAAAGCGACGGGCCTAATTAAGCCAAACCACCAGCCTTCGGGGTTTCGCCCCTCAATCCCCAACCTTAGTCACCTATTTGGTAAGAGTCAAATTCAAATCAACTTCCTCCTTAGGTCAGTCTCCTATTTGAGTCCGAGATGTCCCTAGGGCAAACATCTACTCAGTTTTAGTTAGGCTTGGGTTAGTGAGTGAGGAGATTGTTTGTGGGATAAGGGAAGGTAATGACTTCCCTACCTTATTTTGTTTATAGGACAATCCCTTAAATCAATTTAGTGCAGTGTACAAGTATATAGAAAAGAGTAACACTCAAGCAATATTTCATACAAGAATGACCTTGAATCTTTGCTGACGATGTTACCTTGAAGTGGAGGCAATCAACGCATAGCCCATAAGAGTTGATTCTTGTCTCTTCCACATTACATCATCAAGACAAAACAAGCATGAAATGATACATATTGAGACTAAAATCCATCGTCATGAGCTATTGGTGGCACTCGCAAAAGCAAGGCCCTTTCGATGCAATAAGACTCATTTGGATAGCAATTGGTACAAGAAAGAGACAAGTAGAAAAGAAAAAGAAGAACACAAAAATAAAGTACATAAAAAAGGTAACTATAGATTCGATTTTATAATAATAAGAGAAAGAAGAACAACTTACATCGGTGCCACTCTCAGTACAAGCTTCATTCTCATTCTCCTATGAAACTCTGATCTCCTCTGAATTACATAAATCAAAACTGAAAATTACATAAAAAGAAAAATAAAAACCTACACTAAAGAGAATGAAAAGGTGGAATAAATTCTATCTCTGCATCATCGTCCCCTTTTTTGCCTTTGAGATTGAGGTATTTATAGGAGAAATGCATAGGGCAGAGGAGTGAAGATAAGGGAGGCTGGCTATTTCTGATTTGAATTCTCTTCTTATCTTCAAACTTGATTTGATGTGGATAGTCAGTTCTGATCTGCAGCTTATTGGCGTATTGGTTGCTACATATAACTTATCAAATGATAGAATAAGAAATAATGATCAACTTAAGAGTTGTAGCCCTTTAAATCCTCTTCTGGATCATCTTGAATCATCAGATTTGAGTTCTGGTAGCAAACGTTATGATTCAAATGCTAAAATATATCCAACCAGAATCTGAGTCAAAATTGCTTCATCTCATCCATTGATCTTCTCTCATCCATTTAACCCTTTGGATTTGAACTCTGTATTTGACGTTATCCTCGGTTGATTTTTAGCTTTAACCACTTAATTCACCAAAAATTGAATTTAACCAACTGGATTTGGGATCATCCTCCTCTAACCAAATAGATATAGTTAAATCTAAATTTAACTGATATTTATTTGATTTTATCCTCTTTCTCCCCATGACTATCTTCTACAAAATAGATATTTAAGACAAGAAATTTAGCAGATTTATTACATGATAAATGTGAATATGTAATAAAGAATAATGCAATAAATATGTGCAATCAACCAAGTCAAGAAGGAGAAGAAGATTTTCAAGAGAAGATTTTCAAGAAGACTTGTGTCGGGTTTTTGTAAGTGTCAAGATTAGTTTTTAGATAAAATGTAAAGAATAGATTAGTTGGTGGATGCTCAAGTATATACACACACACAAAATTTATATGTTTTTTCATAAAAGAGTTTTTGTTTTAGAAAATACCGTTTTGATTTTTAAAGCTTCAACATATACATGTGTTTTATCAAAACTTATTTTAGAGCTTATTATTAAAAACATAGATATTTCATCTCATTTGTATAGTGGATCATATCCATACACACTAAGCTTCAAAAGTGTTTAAAATATCTTGTTTTTGTATTGGAGTAGTTTTGGAAAAATCGTTTTTTAATTTGGAGATTGTTTTTGAAAAATACGGTTTTTGTTTAAAGCCAAAATTTTCATATCATAAAAATAGTTCAAAATGTTTATAATGTGTTTTGATTTTTAATCAAACATGTTTGTATATCAAAGTATATTAATGAACTTATTTTGTAGAATTTATGAGAATTTATGAGATTTTATTAAAGTAAAAAGACCAAGTTTTAATCCCTTAAAAGATGTTGGACCAGGCCTTCTGCCGGTCGATCAGACGGTCGACCGAGACAGAAGTCGGTCGGCCGGTCTAATCGATCGATGTGCACAGACGTGCACGGTCTGTTTGGCTGGAGGACCGGTCGACTGACCTGGTCGACCGCCAGAGAGCTCTACTATTTGGATCTGGCCTCGGTCGACCGAGCGGTCGACCGACAGAGAGCTTCTGCTCTCTGTATCCAGGCCTCGGTCGATCGGGCGGTCGACCGATGGCACAACGGTCAGAAATCTGACCATTGGCGGTCGACCGGGCGGTCGACCGATAGCAGAGTTTTCTGCTGAGTTGGACACCAACGGCTATATTTTTTTAGGCTTATAAATTGGGGCTGTTTTGGGTTGTTTCACATAAGATTTGAAGTGGGTTTTCAAGCTAATTTTTCCTACCTTTCTAAGTATTTATTTTCACTTATTTTAGAGCAAATACTTCTATATCAAAAGGAGAGTTTTTCAAGAGTGTTTTGTAAAAGAGATTTCTTGAGTTTTTCACCACAAATCTATTCTAGTTTTTCTCACACATACTTGAGCTTTCCATTGCCATATCTATCCTATAGGAGAGTTGTTGTGAGAGTGTTTCTAGGTGATCAAAGTGTTTAGATCACCAAGTGTTCTATCATTATATTTGAGGAGGCAAACTTGCGGGTTCGTGTTGTTTCGAGTTCTTGTTGAAGCTCGGTGTAGAGGTTCAGCCTCGGCAAGCTAGTGTGCTTACGTGTGTTGTTCTTGCGAGAACAAGTGAGGGGACTAGTGAGTCCAAGAGTTCTAGTGTGAACTCCTTATAGGTGTTGTGGCACCGAGTAATCCGGTGGGATCGATTCTAGTGGAAATCCTTCATAGTGTTGAAGGCGGGGACGTAGAGCAAAGGTGCTCGAACCTCGAAACAAATCTCTCGTGCTTGCGATTGCTCCTCTATCTCTCACTTGTGTTTATATCTTGCATGCTTATATTGCTTTCTTCTTTATATGCTTCATATATACTTGTGCTTATATTGATATATGCTTGGGATTGTTTGCTCACACTTGTATTCAACCAGAGAGCCATAGCGGCACCTCAACTCTTATCTAGAGGAATCTTGAGGAGATAGTCCAGAGCCTTTCACCGGGAATTCGGCTACACTCTTAGTTATACCTTGTGTGTTTAGCTTAATCATTTTTAATTTGCTTAAATAGTTTTAATTCTACATTAATTCATCATTAGATTATCTAGTTACCTATTCACCCCCCCTTCTAGATGATTTCAATTGGTATCAGAGCTTGGTGCTCTTGATTTGGGTCTAACAACCTAGAGTTAAAGATCCACTTTTTTTGGCTAATCACAATATTTGTTTACACACACATGGATTTCATGACACGTCCCATGTTTGATATTCTTAACATCCAAACTTAGAAAGTTAAGATGTCAATGTACTTCAAAGCCCTAGGTATACATGTTTATTTTGCCACTATTAAAGATTCTTATTGTTTAAATGGCAAACATCTAGAGGCTAATACAAAAGCCATCCATGCTTTAAAGTCAACCCTAAATGATGAATATTTATCTAGGGTTTCTAACTTTGATTCGGCTTTTGTAGTATGGAACACTTTAGTCTCTCTTGGCGAACAAAAGCAATACTATGCGGGGAGCGACTCGGATGATGGAAGTAATGCTTCCAACATATGCTACATGGTCCAAGGGGATAACCCCCTTGAGGTAAATTCTCAATCCGAGCTTGATGAGGATGTTGACATGTCATAGGATGATCTTGCTTCATTTTATCAACAACTTCTTGAAAAATATGATTTACTTAAGAAGGACCATAAAAGATTGAAAAATAAATATGAGTCCATTTCAAAAGAAAAAGATTCTTTTCAGAATATATTGGAAAACATTTCTAAAGAAAATGAATCTTTGAAAAAGGAGAATATTTTCTTGTTTTCTAAATTAAATGATCTTTGTGAAGGAAATAATTCTTTGAAAAATAAAATTAATTTGGTGGAAAAAGAAAAAGAAATTGTTTTAGAAGAAAACAACTCTTTGAAAAGAAAATTTGTTTCAAAAGAAAAGAAAACTATTTCTAAAAAGAAAAAGATTGTTGATTCTCATACTTGTCATGCTCTTCATGCTACCATTGATAAAAATGAGATTCAATTTTTGAAAGATAGAATAAATTATTTGAGCTCAACTTTGAGCAATTGTGCATTCAATCATAATAGATTGGAAATCTTGTTTCAAAAGAAACAAGCTCCACATGTACATGCACATCACCCACGGCATATATATGCACACTTTGCACATCATGATCACACTCATTCTCATGTGCATGTTAGAGTGTACAAATGTACTTATTGCGGCCGCAAAGGCCATTTAGAAAAATTTTGTTATGATAAGGTAAATTCTATAAATTTTACTAATAAAATGTTTGGGTTCCATTTGATGCTAACCCCCGTAGACCCAAAAGAAAATAGGTACCAAAGTCCCCACCTCTTGTGTTTGATGTAGGTGTGGGCTCTCACATGACGTGAGAGAATTGGTGCCTTGGTAGTGGATGCATGGGCTAGATGGACATACAATTGATGCACGGCTATCAAGGAAGTTTGGTGGGAGGACCACCATGTTTTGGAGACTTAGAGATAGTGCATTTAGTTTGGTAACTATCTCTAAACTTCTATTTTAATTTACATGCTTTTACATTTGATGATTTTTAGCATATTTTTGGTTTATGTTAAAATAATCATGTTTTGAATTTCATGAGGTGAATACTTGTTTAGATGAATTTTTTATTAAAACTTGTGTATATACTTGTACAAGTAGTGAGCAACAATTGATTCTTATATGTTTGTACTTCATTGCTCATTTGTACTCATTACATATTCATGTATAACCGAGTTTTGATGATTCTTTCACTTACACATATTTTTCGTATTCTTAAATATGTTTTGCTTCATGTATATGTTAATTTTATCTAAAACTAATAAATATACATGAATACTCTTGAGTCACTTGTCTTCATGCAAATTACATTATGAACTCGTTTGTGTTTGGGATATGTATGTATATTGTTAGTTTTGATAGAACATACATATACCTTAAAGTTTGATTTTTAATGAAAAACAAATTTTTATGATTTTCATACTTGGTTGATAAAAAGAATTTCATGTTTATTTTAAGATTTATTGATTATTTTATGAATATGCTATTTACATGATGCTTGCGCACTCATATTTAAATCGTTTTACTCATGACTTTATTTTCATGAGCTTTTATGAGCTTTATAGATTTCGAGTGTCAACTCTTATGTATTTGGTATGATTCATGAGATACATAATTTGGTTTCATGTTTAAATGATCTTTAACTAATTTTTCAAAAATTACTTTAACTAGTTATTTATTCTTCATTTGGTAGTGTTTTCAATTTACAATTATTTTTAAATCATATTTTTGAAAACCCCTACCAACCAAAAGGGTGGATGGTTGGGTGTCCATGTCTTGTGTGCATTAATGAAAATCTTTTTAACATGTGCATGAATAGGGTGGATAGTTATGAGTTATACACATGATCTTCTTGATATTTCACTTTTTGTATACTAATACATATTATCCATATATATATGTGTGTGTGTGTGTGTATGTATGTATGCTTCAAATTTCAAATAATATTAATTTCAATTGGTATTTTTATTTTCATACATATATATGTTTTGATTGTGCTTGATTTAGAATTCCTTACTTGTTTAAAGCATAAATTATGTTTATTCTAAGCTTGACTAATTTTAAATGTTAATTGATATCTTAATGAGCTTATGCATTATTTTCAATTGATATCAAAATATACGTCATATTTACCTTTTAATTGGTTTTAAAAATTTACAATGTTTCAATTTCCATTGGTATCAAAATCTACTTTTGTATCTTAAAATTTTGTTTATTTACAAATGGTATCTCAACATATATTTTGTTGACTTAAGAAAATTCAAAATATTTTTAAAGTGATTTTAAAATTTCTTAATATGTATTGCCTATATGCAAGAAGAGCTTAACATCTCTTCTATATATAGATTCATGTTGAGTGTATCTTATATTGAGGAACTTGACATCTCTTCTTTATATGGTACACGTGTGCAGGGGAGCTTAACATCTCCGCTTATGCATTGCATATCATGCTTTATGTGAGTTAGGGTTTTGTCATCCCTTCTTCATGTAATGCATGTATGCAGGGGGAGCTAACTTCACGTCTCTCTTCTTCATGAATGTATATCGCATATATATATCCTTATTGTTTGATTTGTTTTCGCCCCTTTGTTGATGAATTGACAAAAAGGGGGAGAAGCATTTGATTTACATATGCATGTTTATTTCATTTCCTTGTTTTATACAAAAAGGGAGAGAAGGATTTGGGGAAAAGGATTTTGATTTATGCATGTTTATCTCCTTGTTTATGCATATATATTTATTTTATTTGGTTTAGTTTTATGCACTTCATTGTATATCTATTTGTTTATTGTTATGCAAGAGTTAAGGGGGAGCTTCTATGAAGCTTAACTTTAATCCATGCATATATAACTCCATGAGTTTTGTCATCATCAAAATGGGGAAGATTGTTGGCCCAAAGGCCCATCACTCTAGTTTTGATGATGATTAACTCATGTAGTTATAGTACTAATGATCTTGTGTTTATTTAAGTCTCAGATATTTGATCAAGATCTTAGTAGGTGTTTAGCTTTAACAAAGGATTTGAAGTCAACTTTTGGAGCTAGCACGTGTTGATTCAAGAGCTCGCGCATCAAGATCGCATCAAGTACTCACGAGGAGTCTAGCTCATTGGATCAACATTTGGACCAAGTCAAGAAGGAGAAGAAGATTTTCAAGAGAAGATTTTCAAGAAGATTTGTGTCGGGTTTTTGTAAGTGTCAAGATTTATTTTTAGATAAAATGTAAAAGATAAATTAGTTGGTGGATTGCTCAAGTACACACACACATACACAAAATTTATATGTGTTTTCATAAAAGAGTTTTTGTTTTAGAAAATACTGTTTTGGTTTTTAAAGCTTCAACATATACATGTGTTTTATCAAACTTATTTTAGAGCTTATTGTCAAAACATAGATATTTTATCTCATATGTGTAGTGGATCATATCCATACACACTAAGCTTAAAATGTGTTTAAAATATCTTATTTTTGCATTTGGTGTAGTTTTGAAAAATCATTTTTTAATTTGAAGATTGTTTTTGAACAATACGGTTTTTGTTTAAAGCCAAAATTTCATATCACAAAAATAGTTAAAAATATTTGTAATGTGTTTTGATTTTTAATCAAACATGTTTGTATATCAAAGTATATTAATGAACTTATTTTTGTAGAATTTATGAGAATTTTTGAGATTTTATTAAAGGTAAAAAGATCAAGTTTAATCCCTTAAAAGATATTGGACCAGGCCTTCTGTCGGTCGACCGGCCCCCAGCCAAACAGACCGTGCATGTCTGTACACATCGGTCGACCGGCAGAAGGCATCGTTAATTCCGTCGTGGCCATTCGAAGCATGAGGAATCGATGTCATAAGGCCTATCAGCCCCTCATCAGCAAAAGGTCATCGGTTTATCTTAGCAATAACCGATTACTTTTTCAAGCGAGCAGAGGCTATACTACTTGTTGAAGTTAAAACTTCAAGCGTGTTCAACTTCATTAAACACCATGTCATTCATCGGTTTAGTGTCCCTAGGCGGATTATTCATGATAATGGTCCCCAATTTATAAGTCAGGTATTCTACCGGTTCTGTGATAAGTATTGCATTCAGAATGTGGCATCAACCGCTTATAACCCTGCTGCTAATGGTTTGGCGGAAGCATTCAACAAGATAATTATCAAGCTACTCAAAAAATTTATTTCATCAAATAAACGAGACTGGAATGAGAAGCTCGATGAATGTCTTTAGGCTTACCGAACCACAGTTCGGACCCCAATAGGTAATACGCCTTTTTCTCTGGTATACGGGTGCGAAACAGTCATACCGTTAGAAATTCAGATGTCATCATTACGAGTCGCCTTGATGACTAGAATGAAAAAGGAGGACAATGATCGGTTACGTCTTCAAGAGCTCGAAGCCCTAGATGAGAAGCGACTACAAGCTCAACAACATATTGAGTTGTATCAAGCGCGAATCTCGAAGGCCTTCAATAAGAAAGTTAAGCAAAGGGTTTTCCAGAAAAGAGATTTGGTTTTAACCGTCAGGACCGATGATCATGACGCATAAAACCAGGGGCAAATTTCAGGCCAAATGGGAAGGACCGTTCATGATAGAAACAGTCTACTCAAATGGAACTTATCGCCTTATAACCCTAGACGGTGATACACTTATGATGCCAATCAACAGTAGGTTCTTAAAAAAGTATTATCCTTGATAAGATCCTTCTTATGATCAAGTTAACAGTACACCTCTGATCAAGATCTTCAGATCTAAAATACTTAGAAAGAGCGCTCCTCTCTTTCTCTAACGGAATTATACTGCCATAAGCCAGTATCGAGCTGATCGAACACCAGTTGCATCAAAGAAGAACCAAGGTTATAAACTTCAGTTTTAGCCCTATCACTCTTTTCTAATTTATCGTCAACTAGTGTCGAGCTGATCAAACACCGGTGACATTGAAGAAGAAACAAGGTGTCAAAGTTGTTTTAGCCTTGTCACTCTTCTCTAAGTATATAAACATGTATCTATCTCCAACTTAGAAGAATAGGTCATATTTTGAAGTCAAGCATGCCTAAGCAACAGTTTCAGGTAGATGGCTTATTTAGCCTGACTTTTTAGTGTATAATGGGAGCATATCTCCCTGCTCCTGTTCGATCGATCGAAGCTCGACCCAACCACAAAAGGTCCGACCAAACAAATGAGTTTATCTGATGACTTATCGAACCAAACTCATTAAAGGAGGTTCGTGATACATTCTCTTGTAGAACCTTTCTACTGTTTTCACATTCATATCAAGACGTGGTGATCGACAAAATGGTGACTGATCGAATGACAAACACGAGTTTATCTAATGGCTTATCAAGCCAAACTCATTGAAGAAGGTTCGTGACGCATTTTCTTGCAGAACCTTTCCACCGTTTCCACATTCATATCAAAAACATGGTGACTGATTGAATAAGAGATCAAAGGAGTTTAGCTGATGACTTGTCAAGCCGAACTCATTGAAGAAGGTTCATGACGCATCCTTCTGTAGAATCTTTCCATATGGAAACGAGATCTTTAGATAAAGACCTCGTGGAATTTATCCCCAACTCACCTACAGAGTGAAAACCTAGGGGAGGCATTATGTTACTCGAAGTAACAAAATGATCCAACGCCTCTACGGCTAAGGATAGAGGAAAATGTTAGCTCTTAAGCCCAACATAAGTCCTCGATAACTCATCATGCTGAGGGAAATAGCATGGCTAGCCCAACTCAAACGGTAGTTGGTAAAGGCATATCAAATCCGTTGACAGCTGAGGATTTGCTAAAAATCCTAAGGGACATGTTCCCATTTGAGTCCTCTCCAAAATCATTACTAATTCCCGTCCATGGAATGATAGGACCACATAAGAAGGTATTCATTTTCCTAGTGAAATGACGAGTCAGACCTATCATGTTAACATTAAACCTCTGATAGTAAGTCTCTAACCTACTCTCCGGTGGATAAAACCAACATCCATGCAAATCTGGTCAATATCCCTAGCAAATTAAAACTCCATTCTTGTCATGTTAACATTACACCTCTGACAGGCTGTTTTACAATTCTCGTTCTAAATCCCCATGGAGTTCTATGATATATAATCTTTCATGAGATTCATATTCTTAGCTCCCCAGCGAGTCTCTAATAGACCCTCTTCAGAGTCTATTATTTTCCTCTCAGTCCACAATGGACTTTCTTGGTTGTCATGTTAACAATACACCTCTGACAATTTCTTCCAAACAATTTCCAAAGGAGATATCAATATTCCACAAAATTTATGACCAAATCCTATCTTCCCTAGTGGAGTTATTACCTTTACCGTTATGTCCAGCTTGTCACCTCTGAACGGTAAAAATCTTGAGCTTGGTGGTTTCTCAATCGGTTATGTCCATATTACTTATGAACCGACAGATAACCAACTCTCATCTTTCAGTCCAGTAGGGACTATCCCTTTGCCGTTATGTCCAGTTCGCCACCTCTGAACTGCAGGGTTCTGAGTTTAGCAACTCTCAGTCGGTTATGTCCATATTACCTTTGAACCGACGGATACCTAGATCTCTTTCTCTCATGGTACTCTAATTGTCATGTCCAGTTTACCACCTCTGAACAGATGAGTCCATAACTTTATTCTCCTTCCCTCTATCAAGGTCAGGAGCTCTTGCTGTCATGTTAACATTAAACCTCTGAACAACAGATTGCGAATCTGTCCAGTCAACCACCTCTGAACTAACAGGAGTCCAGATTCAATCTATCTCTGTAGTCCCTGATGGACTAGCTGCCAAGTTAATACGGCTACTTTTGGCAGCGGATCTGAAGTTCAGTGTGTCTTAGTCTATCACATCCAGTTTATCACCTCTGAATAAATGGGTCCCTAAAATCAGGTTCACCTCCACTTTGTCATCATTTCCAGATCATCACCTCTGGATGACAAAATTTTGACCAATTATGTCTAGTTTGTCACTATTAACTGGCAAATTCTAGGCCTCATTGTCTTAGTTCAGTAGGAACTATCATAGGTTGTGGTATCTAATTTATAATAACCTATTCACAAATCTGATGATCTTTAATCTGTAATGTTAATATTTACCTCTGAACAGTAAAGATCATCAAGCTCACTCTTTTCTATCCTAATCTCAACATGATTTGTGTCAAGTCATTTTTCAAATTTATAACTAATTCTATCAGTTCATCACCTCTGACTGACTAGTTATATCATTATTTCCTTTCTTTTTGAGGGTTGTAGCACAACTTGAAAGTAAGAATTGCAAACGCAGAAGATAAAATAAGTTGGAAGCACAATAAAGGAGTCAAATAAAATTACTTTTTATTGATTCAAAAAGGGGAATACATGGATTACAATCTACAAGGGTGCTTCGTAAGACTTGATCCATTCTTCAAGGATGGTCAGCCTGTTCTTCCTCTCCTCAGCAGCTCTGATGAATGCCTGGGATCTCAACTCGGCCTCATTAAAGTTTGCTGTCTGGGACAGATGAGCCTCAATTTCAGCTAAAGTTGCCCTCTGTGCTAGCTCCTGTTGCAGGATTTCATCATTCTGGGCCTTGAGCTGCTCTAGCCGAGCGAAGACGCACCGGTTCAGCCTTGGACAGAAGAAGATTGGCTCTCTTGATCATCTCTTTGGCCTTCTCAATCTTATCCTCAGCGTCGAGAAGAGCACTATTAGAAGCATCTATGGTATCTCCAATTTCTACTTTCCTTGTCTCTAAGGATTTTAAATCTGAAGATATTACCTTAGCTGCTTCCTGTGCTGCAAGATGAGCTTCACGCATTTGAGCAGCAAGGCGTTCAAGCTGTCCATTAACTAAGGATTCCAAATCTAAATTGCTGAGGTGACGTCACTTGCTTACATCCCTCTCAAGCCTTTCTACTAGAAGCTCCAATGCGGCAGCCTGGTCATCCCCTCCAAAATCTCGAATGCTGTCGATATTTCGAGAGAGGACCACCTTTAAAGCAGAAAATGAGGTGGTTGAGCCCTTCAAAACCAGAGCAACAGATCGCTTTAGGCTTTTATAAAAGCTATCAACTATCTCGACCACAAATTCTTTCTCGGCTTCAACTACTCCCGGTGAGCGAGTAGTACCAGAAGACAAAGCGTCCACCAGTTTCACTATCATAATAGTAGAGGAAATGACAGAAGCACTGGATGGAGAAAGACGATGGATCACCGGTGATCTAGGAGTAGTCCTCATTGAAACCAGTACACCAGCCACAATGGAAGTAGGGCTGGTGACTATCTCCGAAAGAACAGGCTCAACAACCAGTGTCAGAGACGTAGGACTGGTAATTATCTTCAGCCCAGCGATTGTCAGAATAGACAGCGTCAAAGAAACCACTGGCATCTCACCTACCGATGCAGTTGAAAGCAAGATTGATTCTGTAACCACCGTCTCCTCAGCCTCTTTAACTCCACTGGCAGGCTCAGGCTGATAAGAGGGCAGGACGTGATACAAGGCATCCAACTCAGCAACATCTGTTGTGGCTGAAGTACTTGCCTCACCCCTGATTCCCTCAGGAAGATCAGCTGGTCCCCTTGAAGTCGATGCACCCAAAGGCGGAATACCTGTGAAAAGACTTTGTTGAAACAAGGCATAACAAATATCAGGAGAATTGCTTACAAAAGATCAAAGTATTACCAAGAGGAGATATCGCCTGAACTGCCTCAGCAACAGTTTCTCTTTGGACTTCCTCGATGGCAATGTTAATTCCGTCGGGCTCCATAGAAAATACTTTGGCAGTTGTAGGAGGGACGTCCGGCTCACCTTCGCTCGCCGAAGCCTCTGTGGTCCATCCTATAGAGCTCGATGCCATTGACTATCTTTTGAGGTCCCAGCACCCGAAGGACCGACATCAGCCGCGTCACCTCCGGAATCTTCTGAGCAAACGAAGTAGCTAGCCTCGTCACCTTCCTTAAAAGTAAACAAGGGATCATAATAATCCCACTGTTCTCCTGCAGCCTCGGCTCCTGGTTCTCTTGTAGCCTCGGTTCCTGAATCATAGGATAAACAAATGAGCTGTACAAAATCTATAAGTACATGTCAAAAAAAATGAGTGAAACTGGTCATACCCAGGCCGGGAATAGCTTTATCAGCCGTCTGCTTTTGTGCCGATAGTTTAATAACTAACGGGACAGGAGGAGGAGGCACAGCAGCTGATTCGCCCTCTGCAATAATGGTGGGAGTGTAGCGACGAGGCTTCTTCATTACCCTCTTCCTACGGGACCCACCTTGCCGCTTTCATTTGAAGTGGACGTCGGGATCTTCTTCCTCTACCTCTTCCACCTCCACGTCTTCCATAGGGGCTGTGCCTACCCCACCGGGAGCATCTGGTGAAACCTCAGCGCCTGCGTCTCCTTCAAAGTGGGGACTTTTCGCGTCCGAAGCCTCACTGTCGGCAGTGGCGACGAACTCCGGGAGGCTGGCACCCGGACCCTTTTGCCCCACCCTTCTCGATGACTTTTCGCTTCAGCCGCTGAGAAATCAACTTCACGCCAAAAGAGTTAACAGAAAATCCGGTTGGCGTGGAGTTTGAAGTTCTATACCACTGATAGAACCGCAAAGTCGTTAGTAGGTTTGGGGTCCTCAACGGCATGCACAGCCGTGCCTCAGTACAGCCAGTGATGAAGAACCGCCAGGCGCGAGCACCGTCAATAAGGGTCCCCATGAAGGCCAGGCTGGTGTTCGGATTACCAATATAAAGTTGGTCATACCCGAACTGACGAGCAAATCGACTCGGGACATAAGGCTCCAAATAGCAGGTATCCCCGCTCCTGTACACCAGATGAGATGGTCAGATGCTAACCAGCTATTCGAAGATCCCCCAGCTCAGCGACGTCTTACCATCTCCCACATCCTTGAATTCTTCACCATAGCCCGCATCACGAATGTAGGGGAAGCACCGAAAGAGGCTGTAGATGTCGTACTGACACAGCAGCTTGCGGACCGCGGCCACATAAGTCCGTAACCATGAAGATCCCTTAAATCGGTAGAGGAGCGACATTCGAACTCCTTCTGGAGGCTCTTCACCAGCTTGAATAATAACCGGGCAGTGAAAAGTGAACCATGCCATCAAATAGGTGTATGGCAGGGCTGATCCTGGGATTTGGTCCATCACGGGGCAGGATAGTACCCTTCCCCCTTTTCGTCGTTGGTGTTCTGCAGAAAGCCTACGTCAATGCACGAAGGCCCTACTGAATACAACACACCATTGCCTGGAGAAGTCCAAGGGAACAACCGTGAACTAGACGAACGGCCGACAATAAGATAGTTGGAAGAATGACATCGCTAGAAGGAGATGGCACCACACATCTCTTCAACCAAACCGATAAAAACTCGGCTAAAAGTGCTTTCCGGGGCATCGGTCGACGGGCTTGATGATGGAAACTTCTGAGAATGTCACCCTTCTCATAGATACCATCATCTTCTTCCAAGGCCATATCTCCCTGAAAATATTCTTGCATCCTCCAGAAAATGTCTTCATCTGCAACCCCGCAGTGAGCCGCTTCAGGAGCATCTTCCAGGTTGGGGAATAAATAATTCCCCCAGCTCTTCAAACTACTCGAAGCTCCCTTACGGCTCCCATGCATACTCAAGCAGATGTAAAAATGGCACATCAATTCTCGGTAAGTCCAGAATAGGGCGGGCTCCTGCTTCTCCAGAAGTGCCAATTCCGCCTCGCATGCGAAGTATTCTTCATAAGGGAGAGATCCCATTGGCAAAGCAGAAACTTCCCACATCTCGTGCAAAGCCATGCCTAATTCTCCTACATGGGTAAAGAAAGTCCCTGTAGCTGGACAATATAACTTGAAGATGGCGTAGAAGTTCGCTATGCACATCTGGATTCCATAGCAGGTTGCCCTGACAGCCTCGTGGAGTCCTAGTCTCTCCAAATCCTCCTCAAAGTGGGCCAAGACATACAGAGTCAAATCTCTCCACTAGGCCTTGGGAGGATGAATCCAGCCTGGGGTCCTGAAATCAGTTGCAGGATAGTTGCCATGCACTTTGAATAACTGATTTCCAAAATTTGAGCCATAGCGGGATTTTCCCCCACCGAGATGTCTTGGAGAACGTTCCCAGGGTGGAGACCCAATATGCACCGAGGAGGACCTGTCCTTGTATAATTGGGAGATATAGCTATCAATTTACCCACATGAATGGGTAAGTGGTCCGAGTCACTTGCCACTTCATCTTCCGAGGCCACGTCACACATTGGAAGAAAGACAGCGGGAAATTACGCTTGCTAGACGGGAGGTAATACTTCTCACCAACCAGATTGAAGATCCACTGCCCTTCTCTGGCCAGCAGCTGATGATCAGTGTCAGGTGCTGCGTCCCCAAACATGAAGCTGGGCTTCCGATAAATTTTTCGGTTACAATCCTCAAGGGGAGTAGTAGTTAATATGCTCCTCATGGTACGCTGATCATCGACGTAAATTAGGGCATCCTGGCCTGGAGCGCTCCGCTCACTGAATAATGAGGCTTGCCCCTGGAATTGCAAGCTAATATTCCCATCCGGTCCCCTGGCTGTTCCAAAGAGACTGTTCAAAGGATCCGGAGTATAGTGACTGCAAAGCAAGAAGAAACTATATTAATCCATTAGCTAAACAAGAGGAAAGCTAAAACAAAAAGAAAATTGCTAAGGCATGCGAAGCTAGCTTAGCAGTAGCTTCGCCCTGAGGCTTAGCTCCACATCCTGCACGAAGGCAAAGTGCAGAAAATCTCTAAGTGTTAGCTTCACTCTGGGTGCTTAATTTCATGTTCTGTCGCTGAACAGAATGCGAAAAAGCCCCAAGGGCTAACTTCGCTGAAAAGGCATTTGTGCCTAAAACTGTTCAAAGGACTTTAAAGTCCTCTTCCCAGCTACGCCTCTAGAGCTAGCTTTGCATCCTGTCATTTGACAGAATGTGAACCGCTGTAAGGGCTAGCTTCGCATAGAAGCTGAGAGAAGAAACCATTGGTTTCTAAATTTCAAGTTGAGAAATTAAGGGAAATTAAATCCCCTAAAAATTCGGCAAAGATAAATTAAGGGAGAGCGACTCCCTGAGTTTACTGGATCACGGTGAATCACTCTGGATTCACCATGAAGTAGCCAATAAATGGCTTCGAAAAGAGATGAAAACTCTAGATAAGAGGGAAAAATCTCTACTCTCAATGGGGGCTCCGATGACCAGAGGAGGAGAGGGCGCCTCCGTAGCAGAGGTCGCTGCCTCTTTGCCTGCTCATCATTTGGGAGCCATAAAGAACTGTGAAGTTCTGAAAATCCAACTGAGGAAGAAGAAGAAAGAGAGAGGGAGTTTCGCTCCCTAAAAATTTGGTTTTAAGAGAAGGTAATCTTCTCTTTCAGCCCATCGGGCTTTTATAGACATAAAAATGTCTAACTTCGCCTCCTCAAAAGGAGCGCAGGCGGTCGTTTCAAATTAATTTGAAATGGCGCCTAAGCGCCATCCCTGAGAAGCCTTGCTTCAGCCCCGCCAAGGGCTAGCTCTGCTGCGAGTGTAGCATTGACTTCGCGCAACGCTTGAGTAACTTAGCCAAAAGTTGGGCTTTAACTTCGCTGAAAGTTCATCTTCAGCTTTGTAGGAAACTTTGCGCTAGCTCTGCTGAGAGCTCGTTTCTAACTTAGCTTGAGATCCATCCTCAACTTCGCTGGAAGATTAGCTCCGCTAAGAGTTTTTTACCTAAGCCAGTCCATTCCAGTTGCTTTCGTGAAAAGAAGGGAAGCAAAGTAGACGAGCAAGAAGTAAAATTTTTATTGATTCAAAAGGGAAGATACATTGGTACATTAAGATTGTCTTTCATACAACAGAATCATTGCTCCAAAGGCAAACAAGTTGTCCTATCAACTTTCAGGGTGATAAACTATCCCAATTGGACAAGAAAAGTCTTCCTCCTGCAAAAGGCCGTAATACTTTGCTTAATGGCAGATTGGTTGCCATCAAGGAGCTGGATCTTCTTTGATCAAAATTGGCAAGGGATTGGTTGCCACCAGAAAGCTGGATCTTTCTTAAACAAAATTGGCAAAGGATCCGAGACCTACTGGTGACGTCCGCCTTTCCGAAGTGGATCATCTCGGAGAAGCGACTACCATCCATTTCTCGAAGTGGATCATCTCGGATAAGCAACTACCAACCCCTTCCCGAAGTGAATCATCTCGGATAAGCGACTGCCAGCTTCTCCTTGGAACACGCATCAGCTGCTCCAATGTGTTCCTCCTACTTATGATTAAAGCTTCAACTTAAAAATCAAGGGGCAAGTCTTTGTTCTCCTTCATCAGGACAAAAAAATGGGGAGCACAGCACACTGCAATACAAACAGGAAACAAGTTAGCATTAAATGAGAAAAAAGGGGGAGGGATGAAATGCTAAGTCAAAGTTATGTCCTGAGAATAAGCTTCAGATAAGCAGAGGATAGCCTCGCTTGTACGACAACGCTAGAACAGTTTAACATAAGCCAAGTTTTAGCTCCGCCCCAGGCAATTAGACTGGAGAAGCCTCAAAAAGGACCAAGTCCTAGCCTCGCCTATATGGCTAGGCTAGACTGGCCCGAAAGGGCACAGTCTTAACCCCACCTATATGGCAAGACTGGCTCAACCTTAAAGAGGCCAAGTCATAACTCTCGCCTATATGGCAGATTTAACAGATCAAGACAGGGACTTCGCGTAGAAAGATCCTTTGCCTGATCAGGCAAGAATGCTAGCTTCGCCAGGAAGCTTGAAAATAGGGTTGAAACCCTTCTCTGAAAGTCAGCCAAATGCAGAGACCAAGGAAATTCAATCCCTAAGATAGATAATAAAGCTAAAAAAATTAAGGGAGATAAACTCCCTAAAGTCACTGGATGGCCAAGGCTCACCAGATCTTGATCGGATAATAACCAGAGTGAGAGTCCCCACTACTTCAGGGACCTCAGTCTTCTTGCTTCAGCAATGGGGAGGGGTAATAAAACAATCTCCTAGAGAGAGAGGAGTATATTTCTCTGAGAAGGACTGTAAGAGTCCTATTTATAGGCTCGTGGCCTGACCACGCCGCTGCCACTTCATGCTTGGGAGCGTGGGCAAAGTTAAAGCATTCAAATGCTTGACCTTGAGAAAGGGAATAATCTCCCTCGGGAATGCACATGAAGTTATTTTGAACTTCGGAAAAGGGAATAATCTCCCTCATAAATGCAAGGGAAATTATTCAAACTTTGAAAAAGGGAGCAATTCCTCTCGTAACTCGCAAAAGCGGTTAGCCTCGGAATGGAACATCGCTCCATCACAACAAGCGCGAGGCTAATGCTTGTAGTCCAACCCGGTTTGAAGCAAAGCTACTTCAGGAAGTCCAAAGGTGAAGCTACCCAGAAGCGCGAAGCTACCCAGAAGCGCGAAGCTACCTATTCCAGCCCGAAAGCGGGGCTAAAGGCGAAGTTGAACTCAACCACCAAGGCGACCTTCACATTCACATACCATCAATCAAAGCAGTTCAAAGTATTTTGAAATCTGAACCATTCCATTGTAGATTCACGAAAACTTTGAAAGGGGTCTTGTGGACACTCGAAAAAGGTAGAACTCCTACATTCATCTCCAACCGGTCTGAATGACATCTAACTTATCGACATATACAAAAGATAATTCAAAGACAAGCTGATGACCAGAGACAAGGCAGCAACATGGACATTACTAATCCAGTAAAGCAGATTGTAAGCCACAAGTGCCTTTTGGAGAGACCCAAGCAGGTCTAAGATGCTAAGTTAGCTCAATACTTAGCCTGGCATAAGCCCAAGGTAAGTTTCATAGCTCCGCATGGAACTAACAGCTTTGCCTAAGCTTGATTGGTAGCCTCGCTTTGAGACTAACTATTAGCTCCGCCTAAAGCTTCCCATTTAGCCCCGCCAGAGGCTGATCCAAGAGCCGCGCCAAAAGCCTTATCCCTGGCTGGTTTAGCACTGCTATGGGCCGGGTCATAGCTCCACCATGAACTGAGTCATAGACTCGCACGAGGCCCTGAAGGAAACTTCGCCTGAAGCTATGAGCTAAGTCTTAGCTTTGCGTGATCTAGCTTCGCATGATCTAGCTTCGCATGATCCAGCTCCACAGTGAGCTTTGCCAGGTCATCAAATTGATCGTTTCAAAATCCCACGAGGGAATAATGGGTGAACCCCAGTAATTTAGTGGGATTAACGCCACTTTAAGTGGGCGGTTACACCCGCCCACTTCGTCTCACATAAGTGGAGACGACTGAGCCATAATGGCAAGAGGACGTTCGCACGAACCCTCTAGCTTCGCCAGAAGCTCGCAAAAATCTTCGCAGCAAGGCCATTTGCGAGCTTCACGCGAAGCTAATGACGAATTTAGCTTTGCTGAATTCAAGGGGCGGTTACACCCCACTTTTGGCTATAAATAGTCCCTTACTGAATACAAAGGAGGGACAGGAGAGACACACATGGACAGAGAGGAGATCGCTATAAATTACCAGAAGAAATTCTTAGCAAAGAGGGTTCTTCGGTCTCCTGCTTCCAAATCTTCGATTTCCAGAACCAAGCGAGAAGAAAATCCTATCAGGAGGCAGTATGATTGTCAGATCGATTGCATCATCAATAGGATAAAGTGATCGCGCGCTGATCAGATTCCTACCGGTATATTTTCCCAGAAATCTCAGAGGAGATCTACCTGTAATTTCTGTTTAATTACTTGTAATTTTTCTCCTCTACCTTTTTTCTTTGTAAGTTTTCCCGAATCAATTTTCAATGGAAAACACATGCGAACCTGATTCATGATGAGTTTCGGATTACCATATGCTTTGAGATGCTTGATGCCAATCTTTTCTGCAAGTTGCATACCGATTAACAGAGCGTTGTATTCCATAATGTTATTGGAACACAACTCAACTAATGAAAATACGCGAGGAATCACGTAGTCTATGGAGATACAAATACTACCCTCACTTCTGCTATGATGTTTCCTCTATGACTCATTCTTGATGTGCCACTGAAAAATAGTTGCCAGACTTGTTCTTCAAAGGATGTCTGGGTCATAAAAACTTCGGCAATCTCATCAGAGAGATTTTCATAAAGTTAGGTTATTCTTGGATCTGGATGTTCAGCCAAAAGATCTGCCACTGCTTGTCCTTTCATGACTTTCTGTGATAGGAATTGCATCTCATATTACGAGAGCAATATAGCCCACTTCACCAATCGACCATTTAGCGATGAAGGTTTCGTCATAAGCAATCTCAGAGGATTGACCTTAGAAACGACGTGAAGAGTCTGGCCCACAAGATAGTTGATCGGTCACTGATATTGCATAATTATAGTCACATTTTCCATATCTATGTTATAATAAATTTTATTTTAATTATTTTTTTGTTTAATAATGTGTAGGCCCATTACCAAGGAGAAGGAAGAGAAAACAAAGCCCAAAGCCCATCTAAATTCTGATTTAATTCAGAATTAAATCAAATAAAAAATCAGGGCATATCAGGACAGATCAAGGAGGATAAAATGGTTGAAAATCAATTAAACTTAGATTTTCATAAGATCCAGTTAGTTAACCGAAAATCAACAGAGAATCATCAAAATCAGAAAAACAAACGAAGAAATCTAACTGGATAAAAGGAAAGAATACTGGACGATCAAGATGCACCCCCTCGATGTGGCTGGTTGGCCACATCTAGGCCACAGATCCACACCCATGTTATCAGATAAGGGTGAGCTTTTGCTTCCCTATCTGCTCACTCCTCTCCCCCCTAGTTTTTCCCTTTAAATACAAGAAAATTTGTGTTGAAAAGGGACGAAGACTAGGAGAAAATTCTTACTTTATTTTAAAGTTTAGGATCATTGTTAGATAGGTTATGAGAACTTATATCCCAGTTTTTAATCTATAGTTCAGTCCAGAAACAAAGTGAGAGAGAGAAAGATGATCTAATCTGACGTTCAAGTGACATCAATAAAGATTTAGAGTTCTTTACTTCTCCAACTCATGGGTATGTTGCATTTCAATTCAATATTTTCTTTCTTAGTAATGAGTAGCTAAATCTTCCCCTTCTGGGCTCACTAAACTCTCCTCTTTATTCTTGATCATGATCGATTTTAATGAAAATACCCAATTGAATCATTTGAATGTCTTAAATTAAGCCGTGCTTATTGTGAGTGTTCTTGAAGGTACATGAGGATGGGATTGGATTTTTGAACTTACTCTTGAAGTTTATCTTTAAAAAAAGAACTTGTTTTTATTCCATACTTGCTTTATTGCTTTGATGGTTTAACATTCAACTCAAAGAAAAGATTTCAAACTTAAAGTAAGAAACTATTTTATGTGTTTTACTTGATCTCTTTTTACAAGACTAAAACTTTTGCCTATGATCTCATTGAGGCACTTAAATATTCAAGAGAAAAATCTAGAGTTGAGTAAAGATTAGTGAGCCCGGATCTCTTTTTATTAAATACTAACAAACACAACATCTTCAAGCTTTTTAAAAATCATCTTCTTCAAAACCTTTTCTACAATCTTCAAGTTTTCTTTATATTATTTCTTTACTCTCTATCTTCTTTTTCATCTAAAAAACATAAACACTAAAACTTATTTTTTTCAAAATACCAAAAGCTTGCATCACACCTCTCCTAGTGGACACGACCCGTTAGCCCTAAGCTACACGGTATTCTCTAATTTCTTTCAATCAATAGTGTCGCATCTTCTGGACGGCGAAGAACAAATCCAGACACTCCTTTTCGACCAGACTGTAGTGATACTCATCCCCGATCATGGTCCTACTCAGGTAATAGATTGTTTGCTCATGTCTTTAATTATTATTCTAGGAAAGTAAAGCTCCCAAAGAATGATCCATAGCTCTAATATATATCAGGAAGGATTTTTCTAATACTGGTGTTGTAAGAACAAGCGGATGCGTGAGATATTACTTGATTTCAAATAAATGAGACTCCCTTCTTCATCAGCTTGGTGAAGGGTTGGCAACGTTGTGAGAGATTTGATATGAACCTCCGGATGTAAGACAGTCGTCCTTGCAATCCTCTAAGTTCTTTGAAATTTCTTGGAGATTGCATCTCTTGAATGACACGGACTTTGTCAGGGTCGAGATGGATTCCTTTGGATGTAACAATAAATCTAAGGAATTTGCCACTGGTCACCCTCAAGAAGGACTTGGTTGGGTTCATCTTCAATTGATGTGCCCGCATGATATCGAATACTCTTTTCAGATCTGCTATGTTATCGCCTTTGTCGTGGCTCTTTACTGTAATGTTGTCTACATAGCACTCTACTGTCTTGTGTATGTGCTTATGAAAGAATGTGTTCATTGCCCGTTGATATGTTGCCCTGCGTTCTTTATGCCGAAGGGTATCACAGTGTAGCAGTACACTCCCAATGGTGTTCTAAAGGATGTATGCTTTTCATCTTCTAGATTTATTTTAATTTGATTATATCCGGAGAAGCCATCCATAAAAGACATCCTCTCGAAATCGCATGTGTTGTCAATCATGACATTCGTGATCGGGAGAGATAATTTGTCTTTGGGATGAGTGACATTCAGATCGTGAAAGTCGATGCAAATCTAGGTCTTACCATTCTTCTTGGGGATGGAGACATTGCTGGCTACCCAGTCAATATGTTGTTCTTTCTTGATGAAACCAGAGTCTAATGAGCTTTTGACTTCTGATTCAATTGCCTCCATTATATCTGGAAGAAATTGATGTTGTTGTTGCTTGACCGGCTTCACGTCCGGATTGATGTTGAGGTGATGCATGGCCACCTGTGGATCAAGACTAGGCATGTCTTCATAGTTCCAAGTGAAGACGTCTATGTATCCCTGTACGAGACATATTAGGTTTTCTTTCTCGGAAGGTGATAAGCTATCGCTTATGATGATGGGCTTGGGGTTAGCCTCGCTTCTCAGATTGACTTGGACCACTTTATCCTCTATGAGTGGCTCACACTGCTTAAAGCCTATATCTCAGAGAGTGTTCAAGTGTTTAATCTGGAAATCGGTATCCGATTGGATCATTTCTTCATCTTCGTCTTCCAAATGGCTAGTTGAGACCATGTTGACTGAAAATCTCTGAAGATATCACCAATACTGATTCTGATTCCCGCGATAATGTGCCCGATGAGTGGCCGAGATATAGAGATTCTTCATACTCGAAGTCTGATGGAATTGGTGTTGACACATAGCCTAATCCCCTTCGAATCGTATGGTAGAAGTCAGGGGCTTTTCCTTTTGGTACAAAAGATCGAAGTAGTGTTCGTATTCCTTTGCCAAAGTTCAAGACAGACTTTTTAGGAAGGTCATATCCCATATTCTCTATTATACGGTGTGAATTTTGCACGTAATAAGAGAATTATGGGGACTCAAAATCATCCTTCAAACTTTCGCCAGTCATTGGTTCAGACTCGACTCTTCTAAATAGAATTGGCTTCTGACCCTTGTACTTGGCTGGCACTTCAAAAAGGGCTCCTTGTGCATCACTGGTCTTTTCATGCATCATGAAGGAAGACCTTACTGGTGTGTGCAATGATGTCAAAGTATCTATTACAAATAAAGGATCACTATCTATGTCAATACTAGTATCTTATGGTATAGAACCAGAAGTTAACGTAGAAAGGTACGCTAAATCTAAATTCTCATTGATATTCCACTCGCCTACATCATTGGCGGTGTTATTGAAATTGAGCTTATCAATGCTCGTTACAAGTGGGTTCAGCTTCCAGAGGCATTCTTCTTCAGGCTCTGGTTCAGTGTAAGCTTCATTGCCAGAGTCCGAGTCTTTCAGTGATTGAACCTCGGCAGCCTCAAGAGGCTCTTAGTAAAGGATAAAATCCGTAAAGGAGTTCTCCACCCCCTTGAATAGATGCTTCTCAGCAATCAACATTCTGACTACTCCTTCTTCATCGGCGTATTTCATCACTAGTGAAGGGTAGACGGGATAATGGAATTTCAAGGAATCCATGGATGTCCCAGGAGTAGGTTGTATGACGTGTCTAATCAATCACATCACACATCATTTCTGACCTTAGGTCTTCGATCTAGCATCTAAGCTTGATCTTTCCCATTGGTCTCATCCCGTTGGCGTTGAAGTCATAGATGGTCGTCTTGGTTGCACTCAGCCAGTGAGTGGGGATCCCCAGATGTTGCCTGACTTTGTGGGGCGTAATGCTCAATGCAAATCCTGAATCAACCTGATGCGGCTCACTTCAGATGATCCGATATACCCTGTGTAGTACAGGGGTCTATCATGTTTTTCTTTGATCTACATATTATCGGGAGTGAATGTTATGTAAGGGAAATGCTTGAAGGTCTAGATACAATGTCCCTCATCTTCCTCTTTGCATCCAGTCAGAATCTGGGCGATAAAAGCCTCTGAATCGGGTAGGACTTCTCTAAGAACTTCTCTTGTTGACTTGGAGAGCCTCAAGAGCTCATAGAGACTAATTTTGGCCGGAATATTGGCCAGCTAAGCAAGACATTGAAGAAAAAAGGTGTTAACGACCCTTAAGCTTTATCTTCTTGGAGAGCTTTAGCGTACCGAAGCTCTTTTTACCTCTCCATGGGTTGCTTCATGGATTATTTGGCTGCTTCTTTGGCTGGTTAAGGCGAACTTGTAGCCGCTTCATCGTACTTCTTCAAGTATTGTTGGCCGGACCGAGTTTCTATAATTGGAGGGACATTCTGTTATGCAGTGAGAATAATTTCTTTCTCCTCTGATTCAATGAGGATGGCGATGTCTGTCTCGGCTTCCCTTGAGGAAGCGCACACCATATTACAAGAGGGAGCCTTTCTTTTGCCTTTGGACTTCTTGTTGGTGCCAGTAGTCCACTGTTGGCTTTTGATGAGATCGGGATGAACCAACATGATCTTTCCTTGAGGAGTTGGAACAGGGATCAGACCTTTCTCCTTCTTGTTGTGGAGATCAGTATTGATTACCCTCAGTTCCCATTTCGGTATGGTAACCACTCGGTTGGCACTAATGGAAGATCCCTGCCAAATTGAAGGGCCAAGAATATCATATTGGCGGTCACCTTCTTTTACTCTGGGTGGAGTTTGAGTACATCTGTATCTATCAGAGCCTGGAGGACATCCTTGAAGATGTAGCAACTCTTAGTGGGTTGAGCATCCTGTGATATAAGCAGTAGTTGGGGTCATCCATCTTGCCCACATCTTCAAAACACCTTGCCTCAAGCAGCTTGAGCTTGTTGTGTTTGTGGAGAAACTTAAACAGGGAGACAACATGCTTATCTTTGAAAGAATATTGCTTGTTGGCTCACACCTGTTCTAAAGAATTGCTCTCTTTAACCGGCTTAGACTTAGAAGAAGATTTAACCTCTGCTGCTACAGTATCCCATCTTCTCGGTTGAGAAGATGATTCTAGAGCCCATCATGTTGGTTTCTCTGGTCTTGGCTTACTCTTCTTTTCTTCGGCCTTCACCGTAGCGACAATCTCCTCTGCTTGCTCATCTTGTAGCATCAACTACTTCCACATGCGACACTCGGCCACTCTGGCCACTCCTATCTGAGTTAGGAGTGTGGTTTGAAGATGTGGTGGCAACTTTCTACCAGTATAGACGGTGTCATGCTACTCGAGCATCGAAGCACCATACTCTGAAACCTTTCCACAAACATCTTGATGGACTCTGCTTTCTTCTGCTTTGTTGCAAGGAGAGTTGGCACAGATATTTTTGTATTGTCTTTAAAAAAGTGGGCTAGAAATAGCTTCTCGAGGTCAGCCCATGTCTTGATAGAGCTAGCAGGAAGCTTCATAACCCATTCAAATGCTACACCTTGAGGGTACCGATGAACAAACAAGTCATGATGGCATTGTTTGATACTACATTCCCTGTTTGGGATTTGAAGTAGTATATATACTGGTTCGACAACCCTTTACCGTCAAAGGTGTGTAAGGTCGGTGTTTTGAACTTGGGGGGATAAGGAGCAGCATCCCACTCTGCTGGGTATGATGGAACTATTCCCGCCTCTTGGAGATTACTTCGATTAGCAATGGCCTCCAGGCGTTTCTCAAGTTCATTCATGCACTTAGAGTGACGGGTTCCATTTTCTGAACCCTCTCCTCTTCAGATGAAGATTTAAGAGATTCAGAATTGGAGTTATTTCACTCTTAATTTTCTTAGAGTAAGAGCTTTCTCCTTGCTTTTGTTTTCCCTTTCTCTTACTAGAGGAAGTGTTAGGCTTGAGACCCTTCAAGCTCTTCTTTTGATTTGTTAGCTACTAAGTTATCATCACCTTGTCATCATTGATAAACTCTTACTGAACTTAGAGCATCTCCTGCTACTCTTTCTGTACTCGAGCTTGCTCCTCGAACCTTTTAGCCATCTCTTCTGGAGTTCCGACCATATATGCAAAGGCCTCCTTCTCTATTAAGAGTTGGACGATTGAGATTCTGCGATAGCGGAGTGCTCATTGCTTACTTTAATCCCCCTTACCAAGGCATTATAGTTAGCTAGGGCTATTGTACCAGTCCAAATTTGAATGCGTTGGTAAATTCCTTCAGGTTCGATCAGTATTTCTTTCAAACCTGAAGAAGGTTTAACATCGTACTCCTCAGAACTGGTGGCCATCTACTTCCCCTTTGACTTACTTGGTGTAGTACTTGAACTCACCATGTTGGAAGTCACCTCATGGTACTCCACGTCGAAAAATGATCTTTTCTTGCAGCAGCGACGCCCCTTGGCTGAGTTAGATGGTAGGGCCACTGACAACCAGTTGAAGACTGACAATTTGCTCGTATGAGAGCTATAGTGACACTCAGAGAGCACTGCCATGATGAGTCACTCACAGCAGCATTGGAGAGTGATTTGATGGGCACTATGCTTCTTTGTCAAGTAGTCTCTTGGATTCATTGTTGGGGTATCTAAAGAACTAGCCGCAAAACCCATAGGGATGAGGGCTTCTTGGTTCAGCTCTGTTTTCAGCCTGATGAGGCTGGATACGGACCCCACATTTCTGTGTTAAAATGTGAAGGTCGCATTTGTGCAGGCCTTGCTTCTGAATGCGAGTCTTGCGTTTGACAGTTGAAAGCATGCTTTTGAAAAACACCTAGAGGGGGTGAATAGGTGTTATGCTAATCAAATGCACTTTTAAAAACTAGTTAAGATGTATGATGCAAGCGGTCACTCAAAACAAGAAGTTGAAGCCGAATTCCCGTTGAAGGGCTCTAGAACTTCTACTCTTTGATTCCTTAGATGATGAGTTGAGGTGTTTAATTGCTTCCTTGTTGATATGAGTATAGACCGAAAATGTAAGAAGATGAAATGAATGCAATATTGAAAACAAGACAAATAGTATCACAAGTATAAGAATGTAAAGCAATAAAGAGCAAGAAGAAATCAATCGCAAACACAAGAGAATTTGTTTCGAGTTTCGAGCCACTACTCTACGTCCCCGCCTTTATCACTATGAAGGATTTCCACTATATCCATAAAAGGAACTTCCACACAGGAACCTTACACCCAAGGAATTACAATTGGCCTACTCAAGACTGGAGTACCCAACTCCAACAATATTATCCTCCACACAAGAGGAACCACAACTCAATGGAATACAAGTCACTTGGTGATCTAGGAAGACCACAAACACTCTCTTACAACTTCTTATAAAGTGGAGTATGATTTTAGGCTCAAGAAGTAAAGTGAGAGAAAAAATTTAGTAGTAAAAATTTAGAAGACTTGAAAACCAACTGAAAAATTTTGCAATAGAAAGAACTTTGAAAATGGAAAGCTATAAACACATCTCTCTTGAAAACACTTGAAACTTGGATATTTTTCTTGTCAAAAATCAAAGACCCATGACCTCTATTTATAGGCAAAGGATAAATACCATTCATAAGTGATACTAGGTCATTAGGGGTGAGTTTAACCACTTGGAAACAAAAAATAGCCGTTGAAACACATAAAAAACAAAATAGATCCAAAATAGAGCCGTTGTGCCAGTCTGGACATCTGCCGGTCGACCGGCCGGTCGATCGGCACGTCACTTAAATTATAGCCGTTGGCTCCGGTCGACCGCAGGTCAATTTAAAAAGAAAATTTTGAACTGCCGGTCGACCAGCACAAACAGAGAGTAAGGCCCATGCAGTCGGTCGACCGATCGGTCGACCGCATGGGTTGACGGTCGATCGGTAAACGTGCACAGACGTGCACGCCCACGGCCAAGAGGCCTGGTTGACCGACCGATCGACCGTTTTGGCCTGAAACAGTTAGGTCGACCGGCCAGTCGACCTTATGACCTGAAATAGTTTTAAGACAGATTTTTGAACTTGAAAATATTTTTAAAATATTTTGCACTAGTTTGAGGTATATAGCATAGTATAGGAGATAAAATACATGTTCTAAACTAGATATAAAAATTTGAAGAATTATGAAACATGTATTAATATCAAACATGCAACAAAAATCAATACTACACAAAACTTGTATTTTTGAAAAGTGTATTTTTGTGTGTGTAACTTCTTGAGCACTTCTATCATATCCTTACTCTTTAACATACTAAAATCTTACAAGGGTCTAGGTGACTGCAAGATCTTTAATTCGGGCTTATTCATTTGCATCGTTGAGTTACTTGAATTCTTGATCCCGTATTTGAGTCATCTTGAGTCAATACCACCTTCCTTTAGGGGAAGAAACTTCTTGTATCCTAAGAACCCTGAAATAATCTTAAACACTTAAACTAGATTAGTACAAATAACTATATATGTTTTGTGATCATCAAAACTCTAAAACCGGGTGATTGTAACGTTGGGCCAACAGCTTTCGCTAAACGCGTGTCTCACATTCTGGCAGAGAACGCGGACCTCGCGTTTTGGCTTGGCCAAAGGCTGGATGCGGGTCTCGCGTTCTTGCAGTGAAACGCGGACCCCATGTCTAGGCGTTGAGACGCAGCTCTCACAGTGAGCAAGAGAAACACGGGTCTTAGCCTCGCGTTCTGTTTTAGAAACACAGGTCTGAACCTCACATTTGGTGCTAGTCACACAGACTGCATCTATAGCATCTTCTGCCTGCTGACGACGAGCGCGATGCCTACATCGACGATTAGCATTCCTATTGCTCCGCAGGGGTTATTGGGAACCCCTGATATTCTGGATTGGCAAAGCCTTGAAAGGAGAACAATAGCGAGATTGGTCTCTGCTGCTGTGTTGACTGCGGGTCATGGCGCAGGTCTCTTGAGAGACATTGAGCAAACCATATTGACTCCACAGGAGACTATCAGAGTCTTTAGAGAGTTTAGACAGACTGTTTGCTTTGCTAACAAGGGCCTGGCTAACTTTTGAAGAAGTTTTTCTTTGAGAAGTCTCTAAAGAGACTTGAGAGCAAGTCTCCATGGAGACTTTACGGCACTGCTGCATGGCCTTGGGGCTAATGGAGCCCGAGAAGAGAAATTGTTCATACTTTTCTTGGTTGAACTCGACAATGAAAGATTGGACCGTTGATCTGAGAAGCTTGAGATTGGCTAGCGCTACAGCCTTCTCATCAGTTGAGAAAGAAGTCCCTAGTAGAGTCACCATCTTTTTTTGGTCAGAAAATTTCAGTTGCAAAAATTCTTTGAGTGGATGAAAATTTACAACAGAATAATTCCGATTACAAAAGAGATGAGGGTTTGAGTGGCTCTCCTCTTTGTTTAAAACTGGATTCTTTGTGTAGCAATGGAAGGGGATTCTTGTCTTTCGTTGATGAGCTGAGTCTCAAGCTTGTCTTCAGATCTTCTCCTTGAATCACTGACGAAGCGTGCAACTTTAGTCAATGGCTGAAATAATCTCAAGGAAATTTAGAACTTGAACTTAGCAAGTTAGAAGAGTAGAACTCTTTAAGTCCCAGGATGCTCGAATATCAAACTATCTAATTCAGATGTTGATTTCTCCCAATTAGCCGACCCTTTCTTCATAGCTTTCATAACTATTTATAGGGATTTTCAGGGGTATAATTGTCACCTATAAATCCTCCATAATAGGGATTAACGCATACATTTTGTGGGGTGTTAATTGACCTAGTAATGGCTGTCAGTTACAACAGAAATGTTGGTCTCGTTATATGCAGACTTCATTCTATTGTCTGAGACGCAGAGCTCACATCTCACGTATGAGTTGAAACACGGAGCTTACAGGCTCGCGTTTGAGTTAAAATGCAGAGCTCACAAGCTCACTATAATTATAATTATCATCTAAATTTTGTACCACTTTTATATCCATTTCTTACACATTTAATATTGCATGGGTGGTTTTGTTTATGTTTATGTTTATGTAGAAATTAGGTCAAGATTACAAATTAGAGAAAAAAGATGAAAAAGTAAAAAATTGACGATTGCAGCAGTATATTTCAAGATCCAGACATCCAAAGACCTAACAGACTTTCCAAAAGAGTTTATAAGAAGTGAGAAAGTATATAACAAAATTCAAAGTCAAATCAAGGCAAAATTCGACTGGGTAGCCAAATTTTTAAGCTACGCAGCCGAACACTGTTCAATAGAAAACAGAATCAGATTCAGACTGGACACCTTTTAGTATTTTGATCATAACTTTTATAATGCCCTAATCCCACGGATACCAGGGCGCTACAGTGATGCACATATGCAGGGCAAAATTACCCTCATATATGTACGCTAAGGCTCAGTATAGAAAAAGAAATACAATATACACAAAAATTCCAGCATAAATAAGTATAAGAATACCTGCAAAAGAGTTCAGTGATAATGATAGATAAGAAAATAAAGATGTAGGTCACCTAGAGGGGGGGTGAATAGGTGTACTATCTAATCTAGGATGAATGATGCGGAATTAAAAACTTAATTGCAAACACAATATGTGTAACCAAGAATGAGCCCGAATTCCCCATGAAGGGCTGTGAAACTACTCCTCTAGATTCCTCTAGACTAGGAGTTGAGGTACTTTAATAAGCTCTCTTGGTTGAACACAAGTGTGGGCACACACAAACTATATATAGCATATGAATATGAACAATGTAAAGCAATGCAAGATATAAAGAGAAATAGAGTTGAGAGATGGTGGATCAAACGCAAACACTGAGATATATTTTGAGATTCGAGCCACTGATCTACGTCCTCGCCTTCACACAGAAGGATTTCCACTATGTCCACATAGGAGCTTCTACAAAGGGACCTCCACCGAGGAATGACAACTCTACATTGGGAGTACACAACTCCTCTCTCCAACACAAACATCTACATAAGAGGTGGGCACCTACCCAAGCACAAAGCAAAGGAAAATACACTTGGTGATCACAAAGACCACAAACAATCTCTCTTGATGATCTTGTAAGATCACAAACAATTTTCTCCCATTACAAAGATCGTAAAGATAGATTTGAGATGTTAGCTCAAGTATGTGAGAAAACAAAGTATTTAAAAATAAAACAACAAAAAAAATACTTGGTAAAAACTTCTTGATGGATATATAAAAGAAGAATAAATAGAATTCCCAAAGACTTGATTTTTTTTATTTTCCAAAACTTTGAAAACAAATAAAGATAGATAATTTTGGCACCAAAACTCTTTTGAAAACTTTGTTAAAACTTTTAAGAAAGTGAGAGAAATTGCTCTTAAAAATGTTAGTTAAAACTGACCTCAAAGGACCCATATTTATAGGGTATGAAAATATAGCCGTTGGGGTCCAGGTCAGGTCAAAATTGACCTGTCGGTCGCCCGCCCGGTCGACCGGCCAACGGTCAGATTTCTGACCATTTAGGCTGTCGGTCGACCGGCCGGTCGACCGCTCCAAGGCAATTTGCCTGTCGCTCGACCGCCGATCGACCGAGGCCAGAATTAGAGAGTCAACTCTCTGATCGGTTGACCGGTCGGTCAACCGGGACCAGATCCAGGGAGCAAGCTCTCTGGATCGGTCGACCGTCCGGTCGACCGATCCAGAGGCCAAGGTAGTGTGCACATTTTGTGCACATCGGTCGAGCGCCTGATCGACGGAGATCTGGTCCGGTCGACCGGTCGATTGACCGCCAGTGGTCTCAGGCTGGGATTTTGGGCTTGAAAACTTGGTCTTTCAAATACCTATAAAATCCCATAAAATTACATAAAATCCACAAAAATAAGTTCTTATATATATTTGAAGTACAAATATTTGGGACTAAAATTCAACACATATTTCAAACAATTTGAACTATTTTTTGATAAAGAAATTATGCTTAAAGCAAAAACGGTAATTTTCAAAACTTAGATTTTGAAATGAAAATCTGTTTTCTCTAAAACTTGTATAAATACAAAAACATGATATAAAAATACTTTTGAAGCATATTGTGTATAGATAGAATCCACTACACATATAAACGATATATCCATGTTTTTGACATTAAATCCAAAGCTAAGTTTTGTTAAAAACAAAACTCTAAACACATGAATAAGAATCATCAAAATAAGTTTTTAGCCAATATGAAATATAAATGTATTGGATGAAATCCAATTCACATTAAACCATGTAAAACTTGTTTTGATTCTATCTATTCATGAAAATCAAAGATATGTTCTTGAAATTCCAAAACGGTTAAATCGAAACCAAAAACTATTTATCTTGTGTGAGTGTGTACTTGAGCATATCAACACTAATTTATCTTTACACAAGATCTAAAAACAAAACTAAACTAAACAAGCTGACATCTTTTGTAGAACTCCTTCTCCAAGATGACTCGATCCAAAGAGCTTGACTCCAATCGAGTGCTAGATGCGATCTTGACGCGCGAGCTCTTGAATCATCATATGTTAGCTCCAAAACTGGCTTTTAATCCTTTATTAAAGCTAATCACTTACTAAGATCTTGATCAAAATCTGAAACTTACTAAACATAAGATCATTAGTAAACTAACCTACATAAGTTAGTTATCATCAAAACTTAGGTGAAAGGCCTCTGGGCCAACGATCTCCCCCTTTTTGATGATGACAAAATTTATAAGGTTATATATGCATACATTAAGAATAAGCTTCATAGAAGCTCCCCATTAACTTATGCATAGCAAATAAAACTATAAGGATATGCAATGTAGCTCAAGATACCATATAAAAATAAGATATATATAAGCTCATATGAAATTTCTTTTATCAAAACAAGAAATTATCAAAACATTACTTTTCATTAAAACTAAACAAACTTCAAGGTATATGTATGTTTTGTCGAAACTAAAGTATACATACATATCCAAATATAAATTGAGTCAACAAAAGTATATTGCATGAAGGCAAGTGGCTCTAGGATAGACATATATATCTATAATTTTGGACAAAATTAACATATACATGAAGCAAAACACGAGAACATGTACAAAATAAGAAAAACAAGTAAAGATACAAGAATCATCAAAACAAGGTTATACAAGTACATGTAATGAGTACAAATGAGCAATGAAGCATAAACACATGATAATCGAGTGTGGCTCATTAGTTGTACAAGTATAAACAAAATTTTAATAAAAATTCATCTAAACATATAATCAAAACATGAAGTGCAAAAACATAAATAAACATGATCATTAGGTTAAATGCACATGTTTTAGAACTAGGATATACACAATAGCTAAACTATAATGAGAACACAAAAAAAATATAAGTTTATAAGAACATGGGTGAATCTCAAAGACTATCTATATATATCACATGTCTAATAACATTGCATTTAACACAATGAGCATTAAAATCACAATATGCTAAAAATATTCATAGGAAAGCATGTAAACAAAAATAAGAGTTAAAAATAGTTACCAAAATCAATGAACCAATCTCTAGGTCTCGAAACCATGGTGGTCCTCCCACCAAACATCCCTTGAAAGATATGCATCCAAAAATATAATCTTTAGGCTCGGATCGCATCCACCATCAAGGCACCCATTACTCGCATGTCAAGTGAGAGCCCACACCTACATTAAATACAATAGGAGTGGTTTTGGTACCCATACTTTCTTTTTGGGTCCAAGGCAGTTAGCACCTTTCCTAGCCGAAATCTATTTGCAAAATTTAAATTATGTATTCTATCATAACAAAACTTTGCAAGGTGGCCCGTAAGTCCACAATTTATACAAGTATACACATGACATACATAGTGTCATGTGTATGAACATGATGAGCATCTGTATGCCGTGAACGGTGTGCATGCATATGTGGAGCATGTTTCTTCCGAAACATGGATTCCAACCTTTTGTGGTTCAAGGCACAAGGCTCAAAGTAGAGCCCAAACAATCTACATATTTCCTCAACATGCAAATATCATTTTTAATTGTTGAAGAAGAAGTGGAGCATGCATTCTTATCAATAGAAGTTATAACAATGGAATCATGACAAGAATAGGAAGCCAAATCATTTTTCAAAGAAAATTTTTCATTTGAAACAAAATCTAATTCTTTTAAAATTAAAACAATTTTATTTTTCAAAGAATTATTTTCTTTTTCAAAAAAATCTAGTTTTGAAGATAAAACTTCATTTTTCTTCAAAACTATGTCAAAGTCATTTTTATTCTTCAAAAATTCATTTTCTTTCAAGGCAAAGTCAAGTTGGGATTTCAATGAGTCCCTCTCATTTGAAATCTCAACTTTTTCTTGCAAAATCAAATCAAGTTTTGAAAATAAAATTTTATTTTCTTCTTTTAATTCAAAACTCTTACTTTTCAAAGCTTTGAGAGCAAGTTTTCACTAAACATGGATAGTTCTTCATTTAAAACATGTGCATCCATAGCATGATCATCATTTGAAGAACTAACACAAGGTATCCGAGTTTACCTCAAGGGAGTCATTCCCTTGGACCATGAAATAAGCTTGGTCGGACTCATCTCTACTAGATTGCTTCTCCACATTGTTTGTCGTTAGTTGCGCGGGAGAGATCAATGTGTTTCATACTGCAAAAGCGGAATCACAATTAGAAACAATAGAAAGATGCTCTTTGCTAAGTGTGTGCCTAAGTTCCTCTAAGGCATATGCATTAGCCTCAATGTACTTGTCATTATCAAAGCAGATTTTCTTGGTAGTGGCAAGATAAACATGCAAACCTAGGCTTTAAGATATGCACTCATCTTAAACTTTCACATATCGATGTTGGAAACATCATACATGGGAGGGGCAAGGAAATACATGAGTGTAAACTAATATGTGTGAAATACAATACTAGATTAGCTATCCAAGGGTCTCACTCCTAGGTGGTTAAGCCGAATATCAGGAGCGTAAGCTCTGATACTAATTGTAAGTCACCTAGAGGGGGCAAATAGGTGTACTAGCTAATTTAGGGCAAATGATGCGGAATTAAAAACTTAATCGCAAACACACTATGTGTAACAAAGAGTGAGCCCGAATTTCCCATGAAGGGCTCTGCAACTACTCCTCTAGATTCCTCTAGACTAAGAGTTAAGGTGCTTTAATAAGTTTTCTTGGTTGAACACAAGTGTGGGCACACACAAACTATATATAGCATATGAATATGAACAATGTAAAGCAATGCAAGATATAAAGAGAGATAGAGTTGAGAGATAGTGGATCAAATACAAATACTAAGATATGTTTCGAGACTCGAGCCACTACTCTACGTCCCCGCCTTCACACAGAAGAATTTCCACTATGTCCACACAGGAGCTTCTACAAAGGGACTTCCACTGAGGAATTATAACTCTACACCTGGAGTACACAACTCCTCTCTCTAATACAAACCTCTACACAAGAGGTGGGCACCTAGCCAACCACAAAGCAAAGAAATATACATTTAGTGATCACAAAGACCACAAACAATCTCTATTGGTGATCTTGTAAGATCACAAACAATTTTTTTACAATACAAAGATCCTAAAGATAGATTTGAGATGATAGCTCAAGTATGTGAAAAATAAAGTATTTGAAAATAAAACAACAAAAAAAATACTTGGAAAAAACTTCTTGATGGATATATAAAAAGAAGAACAAAATAGAATTCCCAAAGACTTAATTTTCTTTAATTTTCCAAAACTTTGAAAAAAAAATTAAAGATAGAGAATTTTGGTACAAAAACTCTTTTAAAAACTTTGTAAAAACATTTAAGAAGGTGAGAAAATTGTTCTAAAAAATCTTAGTTAATACTGGCCTCAAATGACCCATATTGTATGGTCTAAAAATATAGCCATTGGTCCAGATCAGGTCAAAACTGACCTGTCGGTCGACCGCCCGGTCGACCGGCCAACGGTCAGATTTCTGACCGTGGGGCTGTCGGTTGACCGGCCGGTCGACCGTCCCAAGGCAGTTTTTCTGTCGGTCGACCGGCCGGTCGACCGAGGCCAGAACCAGAGAGTGCACTCTCTGGTCGGTCGACCGGGGCCAGATCCAGAGAGCAAGCTCTCTAGATCGGTCGACCGTCCGCTCGACTGGCCATAGGCCAAGGTAGTGAACGCATTTTGTGCACATCGGTCGGCCGTCCATTCGACCGAGATCTGGTTCGGTCGACTGGTCGGTTGACCGCCAGTAGTCTAAAGCTGGGATTTTTGGTTTGAAAACTTGGTCTTTAAATACCTATAAAATCTTATAAAATCACATAACATCCACAACAATAAGTTCTTATATATATTTGAAGTACAAATATGTGTGACTAAAATTTAACACATATTTCAAAAAATTTGAACTATTTGTGTGATATAGAAATTAAGCTTTAAACCAAAAACGGTATTTTCAAAGACTTAGATTTTGAAATGAAAATCCGTTTTCTCCAAAACTTGTATAAATACAAAAACCTGATATAAAAACACTTTTGAAGCATATTGTGTATGGATAGAATCCAATACACATATAAAAGATATATACATTTTTTTGACATTAAATCTGACGCTAAGTTTTGTTAAAAACAAAACTCTAAGCACATGAATAAGAATCATCAAAATAAGTTTTTAGTCAATATGAAACGTAAATGTATATGGATGAAATCCAATACACATTAAATCATGTAAAACTTATTTTGATTCTATCTATTCATGAAAACTAAAGATATGTTCTTGAAATTTCAAAACAGCTAAACCGAAATCAAAAACTATTTATCTTGTGTGTGTGTGTACTTGAGCATATCAACACTAGTCTATCTTTACATAAGATCTAAAAACAAAATTAAACTAAACAAACTGACATCTTCTTGTAGAACTCCATCTCCAAGACGACTCAATCCAAAGTCAATCCAAAGAGCTTGACTTCAACCGAGTGCTAGATGCGATCTCACGAGCTCTTGAATCATCATATGTTAGCTCCAAAACTGGCTTTGAATCCTTTGTTGAAGATAATCACTTACTAAGATCATGATCAAAATCTGAAACTTACTAAACACAAGATTATTAGTAAACTAGCATTCATAAGTTAGTCATCATCAAAACTAAGGTGAAAGACCTCTAGGCTAACAAGGGATGCATCAGAAAATAAAAATAGAATAATAAAGATATATATGAGTCGAGCCTACTACTGATATCCCGTAAAATATCAAGCACTGCGATATCTCGGATCTCCAACCTAAGCATGCAAATTCAGGATCATCAGAAAGCGACCTTGTGAGTGGTAAACTGAAGGAAGGAGTAATTTTATACTATAATAATATCACAATCATGATAATATATAATACATGATTAAATAATAGTGATACATTATAGTTATACTCAATCAGTATACATATATACAATTATTATATCAGCACTATGACATTATTATTATCAAGCGTGTTATAATAATGTTATCTCTACAATAATATACAATATGTGACTAAAGCAATAATGAAGTCAATCAGGAAGAGTTATATACACAAATCGATTAATGTTATATTATTTTATAATAATTAACACATTTTTAATATGTAATATAAAATAAGATACATAACTTTTAATTTTACTGCATGAAATCAGTGTGTATCATTAACATGTATCAAGTCTTAATTATTTTATATTTACTATTTACACTAATAGTACTAGTAATATGACAATATAGTAATGATAAATATGAACATCTACACATGAAATAAATAGAAACAATCACGCTATATGTTTGTGATTATATAGTAACAGTGTCTATAGAAAATACATGAAATGATCATGCATAAAGACATGCTACTTAATAGGAAAATCAGAAAGATTAATACAATATACACAGGCATGATACCATGCAGGTGAAAAGCAACATATTATTATACAATAATAACAATCAGTATCACTTGTTATTTTAATCAATCTCTCCAGTATAACATACCACTGGTAGTTCATATTAGAGCCCGTACTCCAGTCAAACTCATCCGAACATGGCATATAGGTTCTATTATCCGAATGAGAGAATGACCAAATAACAAGCATTCCTAACGTCACTATTATTTATACTATTTTATTATGTTAACTGGAATCCTAATGGTTAAGAAACTCTAATCGAGTGGGTATATCCCGTGCATATCCAGGATCACGACCTTAAACAGACCCTAGCTGCTAAGACCAGGGCCCTCTACTAAAAGGGGAGCATAAAATGAAAAATGAGAGCTCAATGAGTTATATACAGTCGGTAGCCAGTACGCCATCCCTTCAGTGGGATAAATATGGATCCATGACATCCAACCGATAAGACCCAGTCAACCGTCAACTCTCCCCCAACCCCATGTTGTATTTATTAAATAGTATAATAAATCAGGAACAATAACAGTGCATGTAATATGTAATAGGATAAGAGAACATGAGCAATCCTTGTATCACTGAATAGGAGAACAGAAAACAGGAGATGTGAGATTCTAGACGTGGCCTCCATTGATTAAGATATACATGTGCACAAAAATACATAATTTAGAAATAGATTGCAAGATTCTCAATTCCACCGTGATAGCAAGTGGCTATGTGGGTCTTGATCTACAAGGAGGAACTTGCGATGTAAGCGTGTTGTAAGTTCTCTTTTAATTCACTTAAAATGGTTAAAAGTTCTTCTTTGTTTTTATAAAGAAAAGAAAAATAAGTGGTAGATAGGAGAAGATGGTGATTTTGTAAAAATAGAAAACTAAGTTAAAGAAAGAAATAAAAAGAGTAAAGATTGGTGATGTATGTTCTACACTAATTAATTAAAAGAAAGAAGAAAACTTAAAAGTACTTACTTACCTCTTTCGGTTGATGACTTACCTTGGATCTGTAGCAACGATTTACCTCGGCTTGAAGCCAATCAAGGTATGGCGGATAGAATCTTCCCCATTCTCTTCTAAACTGTTAAATAAAGGAGAAAGCAAAACTAATTTAGAAATGACTATCCATCACCATAAGCCGTCAATGGAACTTACAAGGGCAAGTCAGTTTCGAAGCTATAAGATTCATTTGGATTATCATGAAAACCAGAAAGACGAAGAGTAAGAGAAGAAGAATATAAAAATGTAAATTAGATTCAATAAAGTAAAAATAGAAGAAAGAAAGATTACTTACACCAGTATCACTCTCATTACAAGCTTCCTCTCATTCTCTCATGAAACTCTTCTCTCCTCTAAGTTACATGAAAAAAATCAGAAAATTACATAAAGAGAAAAAGAAAATCCTAAACTAAAGTAAAAACTTAGCATAAGCTCTCTCTGCTGGAGTTGTGCTCCTTTGCTTTCTGAAGTGGTGGTATTTATAGGTTGAAATGGATAAGGGAGAGACCAAATCGCTGGCCCAACAGAAAAGATCTTCTGATAAGGTTAGAGATAAGGTTGGAGATATGGATAAAATCGCTTACCCAACAAAAAAAATCTTTTGATAATATCTCTTTTGGATCTCTTGATTTTAACAATATCTATTTTATTCTTCAAGCTAACCAAATTAATTCTTCTAAATCCAATTTTAATTGTATTTATTTGGCTTTATCTTCAGTTAACCAAATAGATCCAATTAAATCAGAATTTAACTGGCTTTTATTTGGTCTTATCTTCTCTCCCTTCATTAAGATAAACCTACAAAATAAGACATTAAGACAAGAAATTAGCAAGATTTATTACAGGATAAATGTGGGAATGTAATAAAAATAATACAAAATACATGTACAATCACCCATGGATACTAGAGATGGTTTCCACATGGCACTTAATTTCACACATCGAATATCAATAGACAGTATGTTCAGGTAACAAGTGTTTCATATCAATACAGTGATACAGAAAATGATCATGTACTGTATTCAGGGAACAGTCATGTAACGATTATACACGAATATCCAAGTAACTATAATCCATGTAACAAGAATACACGAACAATTAGAGTATGTATAGATGTGAATCCATGTAAGAGGAAGATCATATTAGCATTAATGATACAGGAAACAAGCATGTCATATACTCAAGTGTGTTTGCGTACCAGTGATATAAGAATATGAAAACTATAGTGTCCAGTATAACAAAGTATCTGTGTAATGATGATACGGGTACATGAAAGTATAGTGTCTGGTGTAATAGTTTATCTGTATTACAGTGATACATGAATATGAAATAGCAGCGCCCACAATCATAACGCATAGTAACATACATTTAACAGTGAAATATAAACGTGAATTAACAGTGTCATGTGTCGCAGTGTTTGTTATCACGAGTATAATAAGAGTGACAATATATGGGTGATATCGTTAACAGGATCATGTGTCAATATATCAATATTTGTTACATGGATTTCAATATTATTAATATGATTGATATCATAAAATAATTATTTACTAATATCTTATTTTCAAACTCTTCACAACTACATTAAAATTATCAAGACATTGTTATTAGGATTTATTTTTCAACGGTCCAATCATTACTCAATATATTGATAAATTATCTATATTTTATATTAAATCAAGAATCATAATAAAATATTATTTATTTAATGTTCTTTCAAAGGCAATCTTACATATTTTAATTACAGTGACTTAGCAAAAATTATAATTTATTAAATAATATTTACAGTGATTTACCGATAATCATGTTTTATTTAATAAATCAATTAATTAATTTCATTCAAATTGATAAAATATAATTTATAAAAAAATTATCACATAGTTAACACAGGGATGTAGTTCTCTTTCGTACGATCACCACGGCTCCAGAAATGTCCAGATCGGACTCTGAATCTCAAGATATTGCCCGAACACTAAAAATATATAAATGGGTTAGATTTGTAATTTAATAATATTAAAATGTATAAGTTTTACCTTGCAGGGATTTTCTATAATTTTATCTTTCCCTGTGTCTAGGATGCATCCAATAACCCATACTAATAACTTAAGTAAATGGGTAACTGAGTTTATGGGTTATGATGAAGGTCTAGTTCTTGGGTTTGGATCCATAAAGAAGAGAGAGAAGAGAGAGGAAATGTTCAGTTTAGAACAGAGAAGAAAACAGAGAAAAAGGTAAATAAGAAAGAAAGAAAGAAGGAAAGAGAAGGAAAAGGAAAGATGAAGAAGCGGGTGGCTAGCATAGGCCGGCGGCGGCCGGTGATGCGGCCAGAGGGCCCTGCGGCGTTGGGCCCCAGTTAGGCTTGGGTGGAGGAAAAGGAAAGGTGAATGATGGTAGTAAGGTGATGGTGGTGAAGTGGAGAAATTGAATATGGTGGTGGTTGTTGGTCCCGAGATGATGTCAAATGCGGAATTATCTCTGTGGCAATTATAGATCTAAAAAATACCCAAGTCAACACAAAACTAAAACAAGAAGGATTAACGTAAGCAAATAAATAAACTTGCAAAAAGGAAAATAAATCTCAAAGAATAGACAAACGCAAATAAGAGAGATTTATCCTGGTTCGGTCCTCGTGACCTACATCCAGTCCCCAAGCCACCCGCTTGAGATTTTCCTTTATCCTTGATTTTGTACACCCAAAATCACAACCATGCACACCACTTGACAAATCCCCTTTGCCAATGTGTACACCTTCTCTTCCACCAAGAAAACACCTTCTCTTCCACCAAGAGAATATACTTCACCTTGTACAACTGCCTCTACACCAAGAAGCCACCCGTGTACAATGATTGCTTTGAGTATTACAACTTTCCTATAAGCCTTGGTATTGTGTATGAACGTGGACAAGGTCTAGATAGGAGAAACTTCAGAGAACTTCACATTGAAAATGTCTTTTGGTGAAGAACAGAAGTTAGAATTCAGTTTTCAGGAATTGGCAGAATTTTGGCTTTGGAAAACTGAAGATTTTGATTGTTATTGGCCTTTGGACTAACTACCCCTTATATAGCTGAAGACTAGGGTAAGTTAGGGTAGTTATAGGAGCAATTCAAATGATAGGAACGTTGAAATTCGTTGCACAAAAGACCAGATGACGAAAACTGTCCAACAGTCAGAAACTCTCTATAGTCGACTTGCTTATAGAGTTAGTCGACTAGACTAGGCAATTTTCCTTCTATTAGTCGACTAGGTTTGGGTATTAGTCGACTAGGTCAAGAGATGTTGGAGTGACAATTTTCTGTATAACTGATTCAAGTCGACTGCAACTACTTATAAGTCGACTGGACCAGGGATTAGTCGACTAGGGGACAAGGGTTAGTCGACTACACTTTGCTATTAGTCGACTATATTTTACTGTCAAGTCAACTAATGCAGAAATAGAGAGTTGGGTCTGATTTGGACACTTGACTAGTCGTCTAGGGTATGGGTCAAGTCGACTATACATGTTATTAGTCGACTTGTCATAGGTGTTAGTCGACTAATGGACATTGATATGGTGTGTGTGTCAAGGCTTTTTACATGCTATTTCATCTTTACAAAATACATCATATCAACTCTCCTTGGGACATCTTGATCATGTAGAACTCTTGATTCGTCATGTGTTAGAGCTCCAAATGAAATGCGTCACAAAAGTCTTCATTAAAACAAGTTCCAACATTCTCCCCTTTTTGATGATGACGCTTTGTGTGCACAAGTGCTCCCCCTGCAGAAAATATGTTATATTTTCCTCCCCCTGCAGAAATTGGGTTATAACAAATATAGAAAGACTTTGTTCTCCCCCTGCAACAAATATATCAGTAAATATATATATATATATATGTTATTATCAACTTTTATATGGTACCTGCAAGATAAACGTTAGATGGTACCAAACATAAAAGAACATATTAACCTTTAGGAGTCCAAATCCATTTAGAATTTGGTTTCCACTTGTTAGTATACACATAGTTGCAAGAATCACATATATCATGAATGTATGAAGAATTATATGTATTTTTATCATGAAAACATAAATTCTTAGGAATCCATATAAACTTTGTCTTAATTCTTTTTGAAGCATGATTAGACTTTCTTTTCACATATGGATTACTAACATATGAAGACTTTCATTATATCCAATACCATAATGATTATCATGTGACAACTTCTGAAAAGATAATAAATCATTCAATTTTTCTTTTCCTTTATTGAACTTAGTCACATTTTGCAAAAGATCTTCATTTTTTTTTAAAAAACTGAAATATCTTTATCTAAAATAGAAATCCTTTTATTCAAAGATTCAGTTTCCTTTTTCAGAAAAATGTTCTCTTTTATAAACTTCTCATTTTTATTTTTCAAAGATGATATGACTTTTTCAAACTCATCTTGTTGAGAATTTATAGAAGATACTTGTAAAGCATAACATGAATTTTCCTTTAAAAGTTTTTCATTTTCTTTTGATAAAGCTTTATTTTTCAATTTTTCATTTTTCAGATCAATAAACAATTCATGAAATGCATCAGAAAGTTCAGTAAACGAAACCTCATCATCTTCCAGTGCCATGTAACATAGGTTGACACGTTCAGTGGTTTCCTCTTCATCAGAGGAAGAGGAATCACTGTATTCTGATGATGCTTCGTAGTTTTTTCTTCTTTCTGAACTTTTTGCTCTTGTATTTATCTTTCTTTTTGAGCAAAGGGCAATCCATCTTCATATGACCTGGTTTATTGCAATTAAAGCATTTGAATTTACCTTACTTTAGAAATCTCCTGAATTTCTTTGAAAGCATTGCCATCTCCTCTTCATCTTTATCGGAATCGTCCGTGTCGGAGGATGCATGGAAGGCGAGTTCTTTCTTCTTTGAGCGGTGTTGTCGTTCCTCCTTCTTCCTTTCTTCTAACTGCGCTTCATATGCCATTAGATTACCGATTAGGTTTTCTAATGTCATAGTTGAGAGATCATTCGTCTCTTCAATGGCGGTTGTCTTCTTCTCCCATTCTGGTGTGAGTGCACGAAGGATCTTACGAACTCTTTCAACTTGGGTGTAGTCCTTTCCAAGAGATGCTAATGAATTGGTAATGTCGGTGAATCTTGTAACCATTTCGGATATGGTTTCATTCTCCTCCATTTTGAATAATTCAAACCTATGGACAAGAACAGATATTTTAGATTCCTTAACTTTATTTGTGCCTTCGTGTGTTACCTGAAGAGTATGCCATATTTGATGTGCAGAAGTGGCTGTTGACACACGGTTGAACTCTTCTTTGGTTAAGGCACAGAACAAGGCATTCATTGCTTTGGCGTCAAGGTTCGCGTTCTTCTTTTGATCTTCACTCCAAGCGTTGTAGTTGGTTGTTGGCTTGGTGTACGATGCTTCTACGATGTTCCAAAGGTCGTAGTTGAGTGATTGCAAGTAGATCTTCATTCTACACTTCCAATAGTTGTAGTTGGATCCGTCAAATAGTGGTGGATGTTGTGTAGAATGTCCTTCTTTGAATTGGGATGATGAGAACTCCGTTGCCATCTTTGTTGTTGACTTGTACCTGCTCTGATACCAATTGTTGGTCCCGAGATGATGTCAAATGCGGATTATCTCTGTTGGCAATTATAGATCTAAAAAATACCCAAGTCAACACAAAACTAAAACAAGAAGGATTAACGTTAAGCAAATAAATAAACTTGCAAAAAGGAAAATAAATCTCAGAGAATAGACAAACGCAAACAAGAGAGATTTATCCTGGTTCGGTCCTCGTGACCTACATCCAGTCCCCAAGCCACCCGCTTGAGATTTTCTTTTATCCTTGATTTTGTACACCCAAAATCACAACCATGCATACCACTTGACAAATCCCCTTTGCCAAATGTGTACACCTTCTCTTCCACCAAGAGAACACCTTCTCTTCCACCAAGAGAATACACTTCACCTTGTACAACTGCCTCTACACCAAGAAGCCACCCGTGTACAATGATTGCTTTGAGTATTACAACTTTCCTATAAGCCTTGGTATTGTGTATGAACGTGGACAAGGTCTAGTACAGGAGAAACTTCAGAGAACTTCACAATGGAAATGTCTTTTGGTGAAGAACAGAAGTTGGAATTTAGTTTTCAGGAATTGGCAGAATTTTAGCTTTGGAAAACTGAAGATTTTGATTGTTATTTGGCCTTTGGACTAACTACCCCTTATATAGCTGAAGACTAGGGTAAGTTAGGGTAGTTATAGGAGCAATTCAAATATAGGAACGTTGAAATTCGTTGCACAAAAGACCAGATAACAAAAACTGTCCAACAGTCAGAAACTGTCTATAGTCGACTTGCTTATAGAGTTAGTCGACTAGACTAGGCAATTTTCCTTCTATTAGTCGACTAGGTTTGGGTATTAGTCGACTAGGTCAAGAGACGTTGGAGTGACAGTTTTCTGTATAACTGATTCAAGTCGACTGCAACTACTTATAAGTCGACTGGACTAGGGATTAGTCGACTAGGGGACAAGGGTTAGTCGACTACACTTTGCTATTAGTCGACTATATTTTACTGTCAAGTCGACTAATGCAGAAACAGAGAGTTGGGTCTGATTTGGACACTTGACTAGTCGATTAGGGTATGGGTCAAGTCGACTATACATGTTATTAGTCGACTTGTCATAGGTATTAGTCGACTAATGGACATTGATATGGTGTGTGTGTCAAGGCTTTTTACATACTATTTCATCTTTACAAAATACATCATATCAACTCTCCTTGGGACATCTTGATCATGTAGAACTCTTGATTCGTCATGTGTTAGAGCTCCAAATGAAATGCGTCACAAAAGTCTTCATTAAAACAAGTTCCAACAGTGGTGGTGGTTATTTAGTGGAGAAGAAGGAAGGAAAAGGAGAGGAGTGGTGGTTGTGGGTGGTGGAATTAGGTGATGGTGGTGGTAAGATTGGTGAAGGGTTTGATTGAAGGTAAAGGAGAAGGAATAGAGAGATGGAGAAATGGTGGAGGAGATAGGGAGTGAGAGAGTGGTGGAGTCATCGTGGCCTGGCCGGCGGTGTGGGTTTGGCAGACCAAGATCGCTAGAGTGGTGATGGCTAGTTGGGAGAGGGAGTGGTGGAGAATTTGTTTTTGGGGGAGAAAATGAAAGAGAGATTAAAGAGTGATGGGAAAATTAAGAATAAGAGAGAGATTAAGAGAGTGGAGTTGAGAAGAAGAGGAGTATTTCTGTGGAAAGGTCGATGAAAGAGGTCGGATGGCTTGGGGGAGAAGGAAAAGAAGTTGGAGGAGAAAGAGAAGATAAGAAAAGGAATTATTTAATATTATTTAAATCTGGCAAAATTTGACTAGTTCAGAACGATTCTCAAAAATTTTATAAAATAGATATTATCCTAAGGAATAATGTGAAATCAATTTTAAGAAATTCAGCCTGCTTTGTAAGTTAAAAATCCTAAAATGTATTGCTGATACTAGTCGACACTGGTTCGCCCGAATTTTTGATTAATTCAGAAAAATCTTCAAAAGTATGCTCAAATAGAAAATATGATTTTGAAGAATAATTTGAAAGCAGATTCTTAAAATTTAACCATGTTTGTAAATTAAAAATCATGGAGTCGATTATCAATATCGGTAGACCCCAAATTCGGAGATTTTCCAAAATAATTCAGAAAAATTCCAGAAAGTTATAAAAAATCTAAAATATTTGAAAATAATATTTGAAGCTGAAATTGGTTTAGTCTGACTATCAAAAAATTTAAATCAAATATGTACGCCGTATCAAGTACTGATACTATGACACGTACATCAAGGGCCAGGGGTTACAACTTTCGCTATAAAAATCCAACACTGATGATTCAAGATGCTATGAAAAAAGGACTTAAAGAGCTACAATTTTGCTTTGACAATGTTGAAGGTTCACCTAGAGGGGGGGTGAATAGGTGAATGCTAATCTAATAGTCACTAAATGATGAATGATGCGGAAGCTAAAAACAATTATGACCAAATAAAACTTTTACACTAAACACCACGTATAACACAAGAGTGTTGCCGAATTCCCCGTGAAGGGCTCTGGACAAACTCCTCTAGATTCCCCTTGAATGGGTTGAGGTGCCACGTTGGCTCTCTTGGTTGAATACAAGTGTTAGCAAACAATCCCAAGCAAGTATATCAATTATGCACACAATATATCAAGCATGTAAAAGATAAAGACAATAAATAGCATGCAAGATATAAAAGAGACAAAGAGAGAGAGAGTGAGCAATCACAAACACAAAGGGTTTGTTTCGAGGTTCGAGCACACTTGCTCTACATCCCCGCCTTCGACACACGAAGGATTTCCACTATGCAAGATCCCAATGGATCTCTCCCTGGTGCCGCAACACCTACAAGCCCTCGGACTCCCTAGTACCGTACACACGCAAGCCTCACAAGCTCGTCGAGGCCGCACCTCAAACACGGAGTTCGCACCCGAACTCGAAACAACGCGGACACACACGTCCGCCTCCTCAAAGTACAAGAAATGATCTCTTGGTGATCTAAACACTTTGATCACCAATAAAAGCTCTCACTACAACACTCCTATAAGATGAATAGCAATGGATAGCTCAAGTGTTTGTGTGAGAAAAACTAGGATGAGAATGGTGGAGGAAAACTCAAAGAAATCACTTTTACACTCTTGATAAAAACTCTCCTTTTAATTGGAAGTATTGGCTCTAAATTTTGTGGAGAAAAACCTCTGAAAAGAGTAGGAAAATTGGCTCTAAAACAATCTCCAAATCTTTTAGAAAACAGCCCCCAAATGACCCTTTATATAGAGTCTGGAAAACTAGCCGTTGGGGCTCTATCAGACCTGCCGGTCGACCCGCCCGGTCGACCGCCAACGGTCAGAAATCCGACCGTTGGAGCCAGAGCCACGGTCGACCGAGCCACTGGAGCAGAGAGTAGAACTCTCTGTCAGTCGACCCGTACGGTCGGCCGAAATTTCCAGAGAGCGGAGCTCTCTGGATCGGTCGACCGGCACGGTCGGCGTCCTCCAGTGCACAAAGGCGTGCACGTCGTGCACGTCGGTTGACCGAGCCGGTCGACCAACTTCAGACCAAGTCGACTATACAGTCGACTTGCTGAAGCCTGGAAACTGTTTTTCTGAGATTAAAAACTAAGTCTTTTGGTTCAAATAAAATCCCATAAAATACTTAAAAAATCTACAAAAATAGTTTAACCAATATACTTTGATATACAAACATGCTTGCATAAAATCAAGGCATGTTATAAAAGATTGGACTATTTTTGTAAGTTTGGAAATATTGGCTCAAAAGAAAACTTGTATTTTTTTCTAAAACTTGTTTTCCAAACTTCTTCATGATACAAAAACAAGATATTTTGAAATCATTAAAGCATAGTGTATATGGATATGATCCACTACACAATTAAGATGAAATATCTATATTTTTGACATTAAGCTCTAAATATGGTTTTGGATAAAAGATATGCATATAAGAAATTCCAAAAACCAAAAAGTATTTTCCAAAATGAAAGTCTTTTCTAAATCTGAAAATTCTTTTATGAAAACAATTCTATCAAGAGTGTGTGTGTATATGTACTTGAGCAATCCACCACTATTCTATCCTTTACATTTTTAACTAAAACAAAAACAAAATCTTATACCTAGACACAAGTCTTCATCTTCTTGAAGTCTTCACTTGAAGGCTTCTTATCTTCTTGACTTGGTCCAAGCTTGATCCAAAAGCTCCTTGGATCACACCGTGCTAGCTCCAAATCTTGACATTTTATCCTTTGTTGAGGATCTTGATAATGAATCTGTCACTAATTAAACCCAAGATCATTAGTAAACATAACTTCATGAGTTGATCATCATCAAAACTAGGGTGATAGGCCTTTGAGCCAACAATCTCCCCCTTTTTGATGATGACAAAACTCATGAAGTTATATATGCATGAATTAAAGTAAAGCTTCAAAGAAGCTCCCCCTTAACTCATGCATAACAAATAAATAATAGATATGGCAATGAGGCACATGAATATGTATGCAAGTATGGAGATAAAACATGCAACAAGCATAAATCAAAATCTTTTTCTCCTATTTGCAATACAAAAAAATATATATGCATAAACATAAATTTTATTCAACCATGCATATAAACTCAAAATCTTTCTCCCCTTTTTGTCAATCATCAACAAAGGGTTCAAAGTAAAATCAAATCAAACAAATTTTTCTCCCCCTTTTTGTCAAAAATAAAGAGATCAAGAAGGGGTAATACAAATCAATCAATAAAAATTTATATGCGATATACATTCATGAAGAGGAAGATGCTAAGTTAGCTTCCCTACACATATGCATTACATGAAGAAGGGATGACAAGCCCTAACTCACATAACACATATTATGTAATGCATAAGAGGAGATGTGAAGCTCCCCCTACACACGTATATCATATAAAAAAGAGTTGTCAAGCTCCTCAATTTATAATATACTCAACATGAATCCATATGTAAGAGAGATGTTAAGCTCTCCTTGCATATAGGAAATACAAATCAAAAATTTTGAATTTTTTTTCCTTTATCAAAACAAAATTTTGAACTTTCTTAATAAAACACATTTTGAGATATCAAGTAAACATATTTATTTTTTTTTATTTTGATATCAATTTTGAAAACATATTGCATAAGCTTTAAGAATTACCAATTGAAAGTTGAATTAAGCTTAGCATATACATTGTGTTTTAAGAACAATTGATTCACTCTCTTAAAGCACAAAAGATCACATGTATGAAAAGAAAATACCAATAGAAATTGATATAATTTAAATTTGAAAGCATTCATACATACAATCAAAACATGAGTATATACAAAAAGAATAATCATATTGATACCAATTGAAATGATCCAATGATACCAATTGACATAAGGTAAGTTCAAGTGTATATCTCATTGTATAATCTATCACAAAAATTTTTTTTAAAAAAAATTATATTTCAAGGTATATGTATGTTTGACAACACAAGAAGTATACACACATATCCCAAAACACAATTGAGTCCATATATATAGATTTGCATGAAAGGCAAATGACTCAAGAGGTATACATGTATATCTTAAAGTTTGGCAAAATACACATATACATGAAATGAAAACACATGATCATAAATCAAATCCAAGAAGTGGGAATACAAGTTTAAAAATGTATGTATCATTAAAACCAAGCAATACAAGCACATTTCATGGGTTCAAATAAGCATTCAAGCACAAATATAAATAGATTTATTTGTGGCCCACGATATGTACAAGTATAAATCCTAGTGTTGACAAAAACTAACATATAAATTAATATTCAAATCATGAAGCATCAAATAAATTTTGAGAACACAAAAGAATTTATGATTGAAGAATAGTAAGATCATGTGTATGTCTCATAAACTAATTTGAAGAACAAATAACTAGTTTAAATAGATTTTTGACAAACTAGTTAAAGATCCTTCAAATATATCGAATCATATGTTTTCATGAATTATACTAAGTACATAAAAATTCAAGCACTCATAGTCCATAAAGCTCAAAATTATCTTGAAAAGTAAAAGATGAGTGTTCAAAGGTTATGTAAATGGCATTTTCATGAAAATAGACAATGAAGCTCAATCAAACATGAATCATTTTTAGACAAGACATGAAATTTTATTCTCATTAAAAACAAATCATGAAAATTTTTATTTTTATCAAAACATAAAAATTCATTTTCTTCCAAATAACTTCAAGGTATATGTATGGTATATCCAAAGCTAACAATATGCATACATATCCCAAGTATAAAAGAGTCTATTAAATGTATTTGCATGAAAGCAAGAGACTCACGGGTATACATGTATATTTATTAGATTTGAATTAAAAATACATATACATGAAGTAAAGCATAAAAAAAAGGCAAACATGTATAAAAGAGAATCATCAAAACTAGTCTATACATATGCATATAGTGGATACAAATGAGCATGAAGTTCAAATATATATGAGTCAATTGTAGTTCACTATTCATATATGTATAAATGCAAGTTTGACACATTCTACATCTAAGCATGTAAATACCACATGAAGCACACAAAAATATGAACATGCTATATGATATATGAAATTAAAAGTATGTACATAGAAGTAGGAGTTTAGAGATTGTTACCAACTTCAAAGCTCCAAGCATGGTGGTCTTTCCCACCAAAAACTCCTTGATAGCGGTGCTCCAAATATGTGTCCCTTTAGTTCAATTGCACCCACCATCAAGGCACCGATCCTCTCACGTTTTGTGAGAGCCCTCACCTACATCAAAAGCAAATGGTGGGGGTTTTGGTACCCATATTTTCTTGGGTCCTTGAGGGTTAGTCTTGTAAGGCACCCAAACATTTTTATTAGCAAAATTTAAATGATGCATCTTATCAAAACAAAACTTTGCTAAATGGCCTTTGCGGCCACAATGTGTACATGTGTACACCTTAGTATGCTTATGTGAATGTTTGTGATCGTGTTGTGCAACATAAGCAAATGCATGATGATGATGTGCATGAATGTGTGGAGTTTGTTTCTTTCAAAACAAAGACTCTAACCTCTTGTGATTAAATGCACAATTGCTCAAAGTTGAGCTTAGACAATTAATCCTATTTTTCAAAAAATTAACTTCATTTTGATCAATAGAAGTGGTGGCATGTAAAGCATGATCGAAAGTCTTTTTCTTTTTAAAAACTTTTTCTTTTTCTTTTTCAAAAATTTTTCTTTTCAAAGTAGAGTTTTCTTGAAAAGCAATTTCTTTTTGTTTTTTCACCAAAACAATTTCATTTTTCAAAGTAGTGTTTCCTTCACAAAGATCATTCAATTTTGAAAGTAAGGAAACATTCTCATTTTTCAAATCTTTATTTTCTTTTTCTAAGCATGCAATGTTACTTCTAAATGTATCATGTTCTACATGCATGCAATCCAACTTCTTTTTCAAATTTTTATTATCCTTTTTAATCATGTCATATTTATTAAGCAATAATTGACAAAAAGTAGAGAGCTCTTCATATGACATGTTATTATCCTCATCCTCGGATTCGGTAGTTACCTCAAGGGGTTATCCCCTTGGACCATATAGCACAAGTTGGAGGGTTGCTTCCAACGTCCGAATCGCTCCCGGCATAATATAGATCCTTTTCGCCAAGGGAGGTGATGATGTTCCAAGCTACAAAAGCCGAATCAATGTTAGAAACCCTAGATAAATATTCATCATTTAGGGTAGACTTTAAAGCATGAAGGGCTTTTGCATTAGCCTCAATGTACTTGCTATCATTAACATAAGAATCTTTAATTGTAGCAAGATAAACATGAATGCCTAAGGCCTTGATGTACATAGACATCTTCACCTTCCATATATGGATGTTAAGAATGTCAAACATGGGTGGTGACATGAAGTCCATGGTGTGTGTACAAATTATGTGATTAGCCTAAAAATGAGGATCTTTAACTCTAGGTTGTTAGACCCAAATCAGAGTACCAAGCTCTGATACCAATTGAAGGTTTACCTAGAGGGGGGGTGAATAGGTGAATGCTAATCTAATGGTCACTAAATGATGAATGATGCGGAAGCTAAAAACAATTATGACCAAATAAAACTTTTACACTAAATACCACGTATAACACAAGAGTGTTGCCGAATTCCCCGTGAAGGGCTCTGGACAAACTCCTCTAGATTCCCCTTGAATGGGTTGAGGTGCCGCGTTGGCTCTCTTGGTTGAATACAAGTGTTAGCAAATAATCCCAAGCAAGTATATCAATTATGCACACAATATATTAAGCATGTAAAAGATAAAGACAATAAATAGCATGAAAGATATAAAAGAGACAAAGAGAGAGAGTGAGCAATCGCAAACACAAAGGGTTTGTTTCGAGGTTCGAGCACACTTGCTCTATATCCCCGTCTTCGACACACGAAGGATTTCCACTATGCAAGATCCCAATGGATCTCTCCCCGGTGCCGCAACACCTACAAGCCCTCGGACTCCCTAGTCCCGTACACACGCAAGCCCCACAAGCTCGCCGAGGCTGCACCTCAAACACGGAGTTCGCACCCGAACTCGAAACAACGCGGACACACACGTCCGCCTCCTCAAAGTACAAGAAATGATCTCTTGGTGATCTAAACACTTTGATCACCAATAAAAGCTCTCACTACAACACTCCTATAAGATGAATAGCAATGGATAGCTCAAGTGTTTGTGTGAGAAAAACTAGGATGAGAATGGTGGAGGAAAACTCAAAGAAATCACTTTTACACTCTTGATAAAAACTCTCCTTTTAATTGGAAGTATTGGCTCTAAATTTTGTGGAGAAAAAGCTCTTAAAAGAGTAGGAAAAATTGGCTCTAAAACAATCTCCAAATCTTTTAGAAAACAGCCCCCAAATGACCCTTTATATGGAGTCTGGAAAACTAGCCGTTGGGGCTCTGTCAGACCCGCCGGTCGACCGCCAACGGTCAAAAATCCGACCGTTGGAGCCACGGTCGACCGCCCTGGTCGACCGACCCACTGGAGCAGAGAGTAGAACTCTCTGTCGGTCGACCCGTACGGTCGGCCGAAATTTCCAAAGAGCAGAGCTCTCTGGATCGGTCGACCGGCACGGTCGGCCGTCCTCCAGTGCACAAAGGCGTGCACGTCGTGAACGTCGGTCGACCGAGCCGGTCGACCGACTTCAGACCAAGTCGACTATACAGTCGACTTGCTGAAGCCTGGAAACTATTTTTCTGGGATTAAAAACTAAGTCTTTTGGTTCAAATAAAATCCCATAAAATACTTAAAAAATCTACAAAAATAGTTTAACCAATATACTTTGATATACAAACATGCTTGCACAAAATCAAGGCATGTTATAAAAGATTGGACTATTTTATAAGTTTGGAAATATTGGCTCAAAAGAAAACTTGTATTTTTTCTAAAACTTGTTTTCCAAACTTCTTCATGATACAAAAACAAGATATTTTGAAATCATTAAAGCATAGTGTATATGGATATGATCCACTACACAATTAAGATGAAATATCTATTTTTTTGACATTAAGCTCTAAATATGGTTTTGGATAAAAAGATATGCATATAAGAAATTCCAAAAACCAAAAAGTATTTTTCCAAAATGAAAGTCTTTTCTAAATCTGAAAATTCTTTTATGAAAACAATTCTATCAAGAGTGTGTGTGTATATGTACTTGAGCAATCCACCACTATTCTATCCTTTACATTTTAACTAAAACAAAAAAACAAAATCTTATACCTAGACACAAGTCTTCATCTTCTTGAAGTCTTCACTTGAAGGCTTCTCATCTTCTTGACTTGGTCCAAGCTTGATCCAAAAGCTCCTTGGATCACACCGTGCTAGCTCCAAATCTTGACATTTTATCCTTTGTTGAGCTATGCACCTACTAAGATCTTGATAATGAATCTGTCACTAATTAAACACAAGATCATTAGTAAACATAACTTCATGAGTTGATCATCATCAAAACTAGGGTGATAGGCCTTTGGGCCAACAAATGTTTCCTAATTATGCAGTTTGATGAGTACTATTCTATAATTAATTGACAGTTATTTGTAGATCAATTCAGAATTAGATTTTCACATCAAATTGGAGTTGAATTAGCAGTCCTAATGTATTTCTAATTGTAATTGGCTCTAAAGTCTATAGAAAGAGTTGTAATCTCTTGTAATTGAATAATCCCATCATAAAAATAAGCTTCGTAATTTAGATTTTGTTTCTCTCTTGTAAATACTTTTCCTCATATAAAATTTTGGCTTTTTGGAGAAGAAATTCTAGTACATTGGAAGAAGATAGAGGAGAAACGGTAACTAAGGATTAGAGGTGATCCCAAATTGGTATTATCTTTTCTCTTTCTCTTTTAATTTATTATATGAAGATAGAAATCATGTTTATTATTTTTCTTTGCAATTTCTTTATCATAAACTAAATCTCTATAGCTAGGGCGTTGACGTAGGCAATTATTATAAAGATTTAATCTTATTATTTTGTGGTAGTTTTATGTTACTGCTCCATTCTTCATGTTAGATTCTATGCATGTTAAGTTTTTATTCTCATTCTTTATGTTATTAATTGATGCGCACAATTATATAAATGGCTAGGTTTGAGATCGAGAGGAGATAATTTAGCAACGCTTCATAGGAATAGAAATCACAACTTGATAAGTTGAGACATAAAAGTTGTGCAATCTTATAAAAAGATCCACCATGCTTAATGCTTTCTCTAACTTATAAATATACTAGATCGAGAAATTGTTGGTTCTTGTATTAGAGGTTAGAATTAATATTACTCGAGAGAGAATATTAGTTAAGATAGGGACTTTCGATTATTAACATGAGTGGTATGTAATTACTAGCACAATCAACTTGTTAACTTGAATTTAATTGTTGAAATCAATTGCCCTAGTATTTTTTCTATCCATATCCAACATCTTTCTTTTTATTTCATTCATCTATTTATATTTTTTTTCAAATAAATTTTGAGTGAATACACCTTTGGTACTTAATAAGATAACAATTCTCGTAGGTTCGACACTCTACTCATAACTTTATTACTTGTAAACAATTGGTGCACATCAAGTTTTAGCATCGTTACTGGGGATTATTTATCTTTATTAATATCAATACCGTTTAATTCTAGTTTTACTTTGAAAATTTATGTTAATGTTTATGTTTATCTCTTTCTTTTTCTTTTATTTTAGATCTATGGAGTACTACAATTATCAATGGTCCCACAAAGATTTGAGCCAATGGAAACATGTTCGTGATGTGGAGAAAATCATGATCCTATAGATTGTCCATATTTTCTTAACACCTACATCTACTATCATGCTCTAGGAAATCATTAAAGTTCTTCATGGAGCTATAACCATCATGTATCGAGCCTCAATATTTTACGCCTCAAGTGAAGAAGTCTAGTTTGGAAGAAACTATGAAAAGTTTAAATAGAACTTTCGAAAGATTTATAGAGTTTTCACATTCCTTGCAAAGTAATTCCAATGTTGATCACAAAGAGCAAAAGAAGGAAATCATCTTAGGGCAACCACAAGAATTTTTCGAAGAGGTGGAAGCACATGAGGATGAAGAATCAAGCATCAAGGAGAATTTTGAGTGATTTTCTAATTCTAAGAAGTTTATCTCAGTATAGAAGATACAAAAAATAGAAACCACAAAACAGGAAGATAAGGACATAATATCTTGCTGGAAAATTTCAACAATAGTTGCCCAAAAAGTTCAGAAACGCAGTCGATTTTTTGGCGAGATAGCTGACCCCCTGCTAATCCAGATCCTCATCCAAAGCCCACATAAAGCATTGACCAACCTAAAGTTTTGATCAAGTCAAGAAGCCTTCGTATTTACGTGAAAAGTATGTAAAACACCTAGAGGGGGGGTGAATAGGTGTAAGTGCTAATATAAGAAACTAAATGCAAACTAAGTGCGCTAAATGCGGAAGCTAATGCAAATTATGCACAAACTAATACAATACAACAAGTGTAGCCGAATTCCCCTTGCGAGGCTCTGGACTAACTCCCCTTGATTCCCCTTGAAATGGGTTGAGGTGCTATGTGAAGCTCTTGTTGGATGAGTATAAGTTAGGCACACACACACAAGCAATCCAAGCAATGTGAAATACACACAATCAAGCTAAGCATATAAGAATGAATTGCAATATAAAAGATGCAAGGCAACACAAGCAATGTATAAGATATGAATGAATCAATGCTCAACACAAGCAAGTATGATATGATGATGAGTATGATGCTTTGCACAATTATAAGAGAGAGAGTTAGAGAGACAATGGATCAAAACGCAAACACCAAGATTTGTTTCGAGGTTCGAGCACCTTGCTCTACATCCCCGCCTACACCACCGTGTAGGATTTCCACTATCTCAACTCCCACCGAGGGAACCTCTACCGAAGAGGATTTCTTACAACTCTAGGAGTACCAAACTCCTCTCTCAAACAACCACCTCACAACCGAGGGGCAAGGCCCGTAGCCAATACAACAACCAATCCACACACCTCTACCGAAGAGGCTCACAACCAAACTCAATCACCTCTACCTAAGAGGGATCCAAACCAACAACCCAATACAACAATCTCCACCTCTACCAAAGAGGGAGCAACTCAAGAAATCAAGGGTTTACAACAAGTGGTATATTTCAACCACAAACCTCTTTCCTTTTTCTTTTTCCACAAAAACAAGATCCTAATAGTTTAGGATAGAAGATAGCTCAAGTGTGGAAAACAAGTGTTTTTGGAAACAAGCAACAAAGAAAAATCTTTGGGAAAATACTTGCAATATGATAGAATTGAAGATCTAAGCAAAAATCCCAAAAACCTATTTTTCTTTGATTTTCAAAAACCCAAAACAAATAAAGATGAGAAGTTTTTGCACTTAAAATTCTTTTGAAAACTCTTTTAAACACCTCAGAAAACTGGAAATTTTTCTCTTAGAAAACTTGGCTAAAATCCCCAAAGAGATGGGGTTTATATAGCCCCTTTACAAAACTAGCCGTTAGGCTGAGTTGGCAGTCTGACAGACTGCCGGTCGACCGGTCCGGTCGACCGCTAACGGTCAAAAATGTGACCGTTGGGCAATAGCGGTCGACCGGCCCGGTCGACCGAAACATCCTGAGAGCAGAACTCTCATCTCGGTCGACCGGCCCGGTCGACCGTCCCAGAGACTCCAAAACGTGCACAGACTTGTGCACGTCGGTCGACCGTCCCGGTCGACCGGCCTATGGTGCTGTCGACCGGTCCGGTCGACCGACTTGGCCTGTCAGCCAGTCCTCAGTTCTGCACAGATACGGGATTTGAAAATAGGTCTTTTCACTCAATAAAAATCCCATAAATTCACAGTAAATCTAAAAAATAGTTTTAATCACAATAAAAAACTGTTTTTCTAAAAATATGTTTTTCTAAAACTTGTTTTATCATTTTACTTTGATAACCAAACTTGTGATAAAAATTTCAAGACATATATCAATCATATCAATTCATTTTTGTGTCTTGCCAATTTTATCAAAAACAAAACTTGTATTTTATCAAACTAGAATTTTCCAAAACATGAATAGGTTAGTCAAAATAAGTTTGTCTAGCAAGTTTAAAGCATGTATGTATATCTAGAACATATCTAATATACATAGGTATAAGGTAAACTTGTTTTGATCTATTATTCATGAAAACCAAAAACCAAATCATGAAACGTGTGTGTTTTGTGCACTTGAGCATATCAACTAAACTAAGCTTTACAAATATAGATCTAAAACACAAACTCTAAACTAGATACCTAAGTCTTCTTGACGATCTTCATCTTCAAGTAGACTCGGTCCAAACTCCGTGATTCTCCAAGTGCAAAGGTATGATCTTTAAGCTTTGGCACCGGAATCATCATGAATAGCTTCTAATCATCTTGTTGAAGCTAATCACCAACCTAATATCCTGTTAATGATCTGAAACTTAGAAACACAAGAATATTAGTAAACATAACTACATGAGTTGATCATCATCAAAACTAGAGTGGAAGGCCATTGGGCCAACAATCTCCCCCTTTTTGATGATGACAAAACTCATGGATTTATATATGCATGGATTAAAGATAAGCTTCAAGGAAGCTCCCCTTAACTCATGCATTAGGGATAAACAATAATATATGCAATGAATATTAAACATGAAACATGCATATGCATAAACAATAAATGGTTCTAGATATCAATTGGAATATTCAAAACAAAATAAGCTCTAGATACCAATTACAAAGCAAACTCTATAAATCAATTAAACTTAATATTCTTGAGATTAAAACATAATATATGCATAAACATAAGCATGCATATAAAACACAAATACTTCTCCCCCTTTTTGTCAATCATCAACAAAGGGGTAAACAATCAAAACCATAGATAAAATGAGGGGTAAAAATCTTTCTCCCCCTTTTTGTCAATCAAAACAATGCAAACAATGTTCTCCCCTTTTTTGTCTAAAACAAAAAAATCAATAAGGGGTGACTACAAACATGATATCAATTAAAAAATATGTCAATGAAGCATCTTGATACCAATAGACAAGGATCAATATATGTTATATGCTATATACATTCATGAAGAGGAAGACGCTAAGTTAGCTTCCCTACACATATGCATTACATGAAGAAGGGATGACAAGCCCCAATTCACATAACACATATTATGTAATGCATAAGAGGAGATGTGAAGCTCCCCCTACACACGTATATCATATAAAGAAGAGTTGTCAAGCTCCTCAATTTATAATATACTCAACATGAATCTATATGTAAGAGAGATGTTAAGCTCTCCTTGCATATAGGAAATACAAATCAAAACTTTGAATATTTTCTTTAAACAAAATTTTGAAAATACCAATTGTAATTAAACATAACAAATTTTGAATGTCTAAACACAAATTTTGATACCAATTGTAAGAATATATTTCATTTTGAAAATATATAAACAAATTTGATGTTGATATCATATGTTCAAAATAACAACTTTTAATCATAAAGAGTGGGAGTACAAATACCAATTGAAATACAAAATCAAATTTCTCCCCTTTATGAAAAACAAACTAAAGACATGCATAGTCTTGATAACAATTTAAAAGTAATCAATTTAAACAAAATTGAAACTCAAGCACTAGCATAAACACAAACATATATATGTATGAAAGATAGATACCAATAGAAATTGATATACTTGGAATTTAAAGTATACATACATACAAAACATATATGAGTATACAAGAAGATCAAAATGATACCAATTAAAAGAGTTCAATGATACCAATTGACATAACAATAAGTTCAAGTGTATACATCATATTATCTACCACCCAATCATAATTCAAGTTTTAAAGATTTTCAATTTAGGGCATATATGAACATGATCTCCCATCCTACCGCCCTTAGATAGTAGGGGTTTTCAAAGATAGATTTGAAAATGTAGTTTTGTTTGAAAATCTCTACCAAAGTGAAGAACATCGCAACTAGTTAAATGAAAAAACTTGTTAACTAGTACGAAATCCTTCAAGCAAGGAATAAAACAAAATTATTTTTCATAAACATGAAATTCACATCATATCAAACACTCAAGTTCAATTAGGCATAAATAAGACTCATGAAAACAAAACATGAGCAAGCAATAGATGTGAGTGTACAAATAAAATATGAAGATCATAAATATGAAAATTAGGCAATAAGCTCAATTATTCTTTAAAACACGAAAATCATCAAAACTATCTAATCTTCAAGGCATATGTATGTCTAATACAAACTAAAGTATACATATATATCCAAAACATAACGAGTCCACAAAATATATGCATGAAGGCACGTGGCTCAAAAAGGATACTCATGTATAGTCAATAGTTTGGATAAGATAGACATATACATGAAGTTAAATATTGAACACATGAAAAACATGAAAATCATGATAAGCTAAATTTTCATCAAGGCAATTTTCATTTCAAGGTATATGTATGAATTGTCAACACAAGAATTATACATACATATCCCTAAACACAATTGAGTCCATATATATATATTTGCATGAAAGGCAAATGACTCAAGGGGTATACATGTATATCTTAAAGTTTGGCAATACAAACATATACATGAAGTGAAACACACAATCATAAAACAAATCCAAAAAAAATGGAATACAAGTTTGAAATGTATGAATCATCAAAACTAGACTATACTAGCACATCTAATGGGTTCAAATAAGCAATCAAGCCCAAACATATATAGATTTATTTGTGCCCACTATATGTACAAGTATAATTCCTAGTCTTAATGAAAACTAACATCTAAACAAGTAATCTTAACAAGAAGCATCAAAACAAATATGAAAATCATCATGATAAACCTAAAACATGACTACTATATAAATTCACATGTATTAGATTCATGATGTACATTATAGCTAAACAAACGGTGAGAACACTAAATATGAATCAAATAAGCATGTGTGTCTCAAATACTATATATGTGTGTCAAGGATCTAATAAACATGGAATGAACATACTAATCCATAGATAATGAAACATGCTATAAAACATCAAAACATGCTATAAGCAATGAAATGGAAAGCATGTATACAATAAATGGGAGTAAAGGATTGTTACCAAAACCGAAGAAGCAACTATCCTTGTCTCCAAAACTTGGTGGTCCTCTCCACCATCTCTTCCCTTGAAAGTGATGCATCCAATAGATTTCCTTTAAGTCCGGAACGCATCCACTCCAAGGTGTCATCACTCTCACGTCATGTGAGAGCCCACACCTACATCAAAAATAATAGGAGGGGTGGTCTTTGGTACCCATATCTTCTTGGGTCCATGGGGGTTAGTACCTTCTCTAACCCAAACAAACTTCTTGGCTAAATTTTCAATATTTAATCTATCAAAACAAAATTTAGCAAGGTGGCCCTTACGTCCACAATGTGTACAAGTGTACACATGAGCATACATGTGAGGAGTGTGTCCGTGTGGAGCATGTGTATGCCGTGATGGGTGTGCATGCATAGAAGATGAAACTTGTTTCTTTCGAATCAAGGTTTCCAATCGTGAGTGGTTCATGGCACATTGGCTCATAGTGGAGCCCAAACAATCTACCTTCTTCTTTAACATGCAAATATCATCATTAATCTTAGAAGAAGAGGTACATGCATTAGGTAGACTAGATGAAGAGGCTACACTAGCATGGCAAACATGTGCATCCATCTTATTTAGCAAAAATTCATTTTTCTTTAAACATGCATCCAAATCTTTAGAAATTGAAGCAATCTTAATTTTCAAAGAATCATTTTCTTTTAACACAAAATCTACTTTTGAAGACAAATTTTCATTTTTCTTCAAAATAGCATGGCAATCATTTTTAGATTTTAAAAATTCATTTTTTTAAGTGCAAGTTCTAATTGAGATCTCAATGAATCCCTTTCATTATAGACCTCAACCTTCTCTTGCAAAACACAATCAAGTCTAGCATGCAAACTTTTATTTTCTTTTTCAATATCTAGACTTTTCTTTTTCAAAATCTTATATTTTTCAATTAACTTTTCACATACTATTGAAAGTTCTTCATTTAGAGCATGGGGATCAACAATATCATTACTAGAAGAACTAGCATCATCATCACTATCTAATGGAGTTTCCGAGTGTACCTCAAGGGAGTCATTCCCTTAGACCATGAAGCATTGAGAGTTGGATTCTCCACTAGATTCCTCTTCTTGGATTGGCAATTTAAGCTTGGAGGTGGTGGTGGTTGTCAACTTGTTCCACACTGCAAAAGCGGAATCAAGATTAGAAACACATAAAGATAGTCTTTAGGTAAAGTGCTTCTAATGGCCTCTAGGGCTTGTGTATTGGCCCCTATATGATTACCATCACCAAGATAACATCTCTTGGTGGCGGCAAGGAAAACATGCAAACCTAGGGTCTTTAGGTACATGGACATCCTATACTTCCAAACATCAATGTTGGAAGGGTCAAAGCTAGGAGGGGTCATGAAGTCCATGGTAAACTATATATGAATGTGCAAACAAACAAATGCAAATGAGATTAGCAAGCAAATGGATCTCACTCCTAGGATGTTAAGCCTAAGTATCAGGAGCACTAGCTCTGATACCAATTGTAAAACACCTAGAGGGGGGGTGAATAGGTGTAAGTGCTAATCTAAGAAACTAAATGCAAACTAAGTGCGCTAAATGCGGAAGCTAATGCAAATTATGCACAAACTAATACAATACAACAAGTGTAGCCGAATTCCCCTTGCGAGGCTCTGGACTAACTCCCCTTGATTCCCCTTGAAATGGGTTGAGGTGCTATGTGAAGCTCTTGTTGGATGAGTATAAGTTAGGCACACACACACAAGCAATCCAAGCAATGTGAAATACACACAATCAAGCCAAGCATATAAGAATGAATTGCAATATAAAAGATGCAAGGCAACACAAGCAATGTATAAGATATGAATGAATCAATGCTCAACACAAGCAAGTATGATATGATGATGAGTATGATGCTTTGCACAATTATAAGAGAGAGAGTTAGAGAGACAATGGATCAAAACGCAAACACCAAGATTTGTTTCGAGGTTCGAGCACCTTGCTCTACATCCCCGCCTACACCACCGTGTAGGATTTCCACTATCTCAACTCCCACCGAGGGAACCTCTACCGAAGAGGATTTCTTACAACTCTAGGAGTACCAAACTCCTCTCTCAAACAACCACCTCACAACCGAGGGGCAAGGCCCGTAGCCAATACAACAACCAATCCACACACCTCTACCGAAGAGGCTCACAACCAAACTCAATCACCTCTACCTAAGAGGGATCCAAACCAACAACCCAATACAACAATCTCCACCTCTACCAAAGAGGGAGCAACTCAAGAAATCAAGGGTTTACAACAAGTGGTATATTTCAACCACAAACCTCTTTCCTTTTTCTTTTCCACAAAAACAAGATCCTAATAGTTTAGGATAGAAGATAGCTCAAGTGTGGAAAACAAGTGTTTTTGGAAACAAGCAACAAAGAAAAATCTTTGGGAAAATACTTGCAATATGATAGAATTGAAGATCTAAGCAAAAATCCCAAAAACCTATTTTTCTTTGATTTTCCAAAAACCAAAACAAATAAAGATGAGAAGTTTTTGCACTTAAAATTCTTTTGAAAACTCTTTTAAACACCTCAGAAAACTGGAAATTTTTCTCTTAGAAAACTTGGCTAAAATCCCCAAAGAGATGGGGTTTATATAGCCCCTTTACAAAACTAGCCGTTAGGCTGAGTTGGCAGTCTGACAGACTGCCGGTCGACCGGTCCGGTCGACCGCCAACGGTAAAAAATGTGACCGTTGGGCAATAGCGGTCGACCGGCCCGGTCGACCGAAACATCCTGAGAGCAGAACTCTCATCTCGGTCGACCGGCCCGGTCGACCGTCCCAGAGACTCCAAAACGTGCACAGACTTGTGCACGTCGGTCGACCGTCCCGGTCGACCGGCCTATGGTGCGGTCGACCGGTCCGGTCGACCGACTTGGCCTGTCAGCCAGTCCTCAGTTCTGTACAGATACGGGATTTGAAAATAGGTCTTTTCACTCAATAAAAATCCCATAAATTCACAGTAAATCTAAAAAATAGTTTTAATCACAATAAAAACTGTTTTTCTAAAAATATGTTTTTCTAAAACTTGTTTTATCATTTTACTTTGATAACCAAACTTGTGATAAAAATTTCAAGACATATATCAATCATATCAATTCATTTTTGTGTCTTGCCAATTTTATCAAAAACAAAACTTGTATTTTATCAAACTAGAATTTTCCAAAACATGAATAGGTTAGTCAAAATAAGTTTGTCTAGCAAGTTTAAAGCATGTATGTATATCTAGAACATATCTAATATACATAGGTATAAGGTAAACTTGTTTTGATCTATTATTCATGAAAACCAAAAACCAAATCATGAAACGTGTGTGTTTTGTGCACTTGAGCATATCAACTAAACTAAGCTTTACAAATATGGATCTAAAACACAAACTCTAAACTAGATACCTAAGTCTTCTTGACGATCTTCATCTTCAAGTAGACTCGGTCCAAACTCCGTGATTCTCCAAGTGCAAAGGTATGATCTTTAAGCTTTGGCACCGGAATCATCATGAATAGCTTCTAATCATCTTGTTGAAGCTAATCACCAACCTAATATCCTTTTAATGATCTGAAACTTAGAAACACAAGAATATTAGTAAACATAACTACATGAGTCGATCATCATCAAAACTAGAGTGGAAGGCCATTGGGCCAACAAAGTAATTAGGCAAGTTGAAAATATTATATGTATTAACAAGTCTAATAATCAATTAGTTAGGTATCTTGGCCTCAAGAAGCCTTATATTTACACGAAAGAGATTTAGATGAGTTATATGTATTTAAAAAAAGGAAAAAAGTGCTTAAAGGGTAACAAAGTGGTAATACTTTGAAACTTCTATATTGTAAAAATTTTGAAGTATAAAAGTTTGAATCAAGGTTTCAAGTTAAGAGCTATCACATGTTCATAAAGATGCATACGATCAAAAAACTTAGGAAGGATGGTGGGATATAGAAGGATTTGAATCTCTAGGATGAGATGATTGGATTTCTTGATAGGAGATTGAAATGATTGCTTATGGAAACTATTGAACTTATTTATTAGTAATGCTTATTGATCAAAAAAAATTCCTTTTTCTTTATTCTTATTTTTCTCTTTCATTATTTTCAATTATCCTTATTTTTCTTTATCCTTGTTTTCTTCACCTTTTTTAAATTTTTTTCTTTGAATTTGTGGGTATATTCACTGCAAAACCTCACGAGACAACACCCGTCCATTAGGATAACCTAGGGTTTAACGGCATGTTGCACATGCTAAGTGCAACCGTGATTCTTACGAAAGTGAGTTAGGACTTTTATTTTATTTTTAGGATTTCTTTAGTTTTTCCTTTTCTCTTTAGATTAAGGTTTCGCTCGAAGACCAGCAAAAGTTAGGTATGGAGGTGTGATAATTGTGATTATCATTTATATTTTGTACACTTTTGTACCTCTTTTGTTACACATTTAATACTACATGGGGTTTTTACTTATGTTTATGTAGAAATTAGATCAAGAGCACAAATTAGAGAAAAGAGACGAAAAAGTGAAAAATCAATGATTGCAGCAGTATATTTCAAGATACTGACATTCAGAGACCTAACAGACTTATCAAAAGAGTCTATAAGATGTGAAAAAGCATATAACAAAATTTGAAGTTAAATCAAGCCAAAATTCGGCTGGGTAGCCGAATTTTTCAGCTATGCAGCCGAACACGGTTCAACAGAAAATAGAATTTGATTCAGAATTAGATTCAGACTGAACAATTTTTAGTATTTTGATCATAGCTTTCGTTATAAAAATCCAATGCTGATGATTCAAGAGGCTATGAAAAGAGGACTTAAATGGTACAATTTTGCTTTGACAATGTTTCCTAATTTGGCTGTCTAATGAGTCATATTTTGCAATTAAATGACAACTATCTGCAGATCATTTAGAATTGAATTTTCACAATAAAATAAAGTTGGATTAGAAGTCCTAATGTATTCTTAATTGTAATTGACTCTAAAGTTTATATAAAGAGCTGCAATCTCTTGTAACTGGATAATCCCATTATAGAAATAAGCTTTGTAATTTAGGTTTTAGATTCTCTCTTGTAAATACTTTTCCTCATATAAAATTCTGGTTTTTTGGAGAAGAAATTATTGGCCCAAAGGCCCATCGCTCTAGTTTTGAGGATGATTAACTCATAGAGTTATAGTACTAATGATCTTGTATTTATTAAGTTTCAGATATTCAATCAAGATCTTAGTCTGTGTATAGCTTCAACAAAAGATTCGAAGTTAAGTTTTGAAGCTATCACGTGTTGATTCAAGAGCTCGTGCTTCAAAATCGCATCAAGTACACAAGAGGAGCTAGCTTATGGATCAAGTCAAGATGGAGATGAAGATTTTTCAAGAGAAGAATTTCAAGAAGACTTGAGTCTAAGTTTATAAATTTAAGATTTTATTTTAGGATAAAATGTAAATGATGGCTTATTTGTGGATTGCCTAAGCTCATACACACACACACACAAAATCTATGTATTGTTTTCACGTTAAATAGTTTTAGTTTTTAGTTTAATCATTTTGGTTTTGAGTTTAAAGAATATATATCAGTTTCATAAATAGATTTCATCAAAACAAGTTTACATGGTTTAATATGTGTATTGGATTTCATCCATATACATTGTTGCTTCATATTGCTTAGATAACTTATTTTGATTTTTGTTTTTATCAAAACTTATATTGGAGCTTATTGTCAAAAATAAGTATATTTCATTTACTATGTGTATTGGATTCTATCCATATACACTATGCTTCAAATGAGTTTCAATATTTTATTTTTATATTTATACAAGTTTATAGAAATTGAATTTTCATTTAGAAGTTGGTTTTTTAAAAAATACTGATTTTGGTTTAAGCTTTAATTTCTATGCCTCAAAAATAGTTTAGATGTTTATAATATGTGTTAATTTTTTATCACACATATTTTGCTACATAATATTTCAATGAACTTATTTTTGTGAATTTTATGGAGATTTTATGGGATTTAAAATGTATTTAAAAAATGTTAAAAATGTGTTCTGGGGCTGCTTGTGGTCGACCGACCAGTCGACTGAAGGCTAACTTGGTCGATCGACTGGTCGACCGACGTGCACACACACACGAGCCCAAAGTGCGTTCGACCGACTGGCTCAAACCCACTCTCGGGCTTGGCTCGGTCGACTGACAGAGTAAACTCTCTGTGGGTTTGAGTGCGGTCGACAGGGCGGTCGACCGCAACCCCAACGGTCTGAAAAATGACTGTTGATCGGTCGACCGGCCGGTCCACTGACAGGCCATCTTGAGCCCATAACGGCTAGTTTTTGACAGCCTATGTATATGGGTCTTTTGGGCCAATTTTCAACAAGTTTTTGGAGAAGTTTTTGAGAGCCTATTTTTCCATCTTCAATAGAATTTTCTCAATAAGTTTTTGAGCATAACTTTCATATCAAAATGAGAGTTTATCAAGAGTGTTTCTCTTGACTTTTTCAAAAAGATTTTCTTGAGTTTTTCACTACAAAATCTATCAAGTTTTTCTCACACAAGCTTGCGCTATCCATTGCTATATCCATCCTATAAGGATCCTTGTTTGTGAGTGTGTTTGATGGTGATCAAGAGAGGTGATCACCAAGTATTCTAATTTTTTATTTAGAGAAATTATAGATGTTGTAGCCTCTGCGAGCTTGCGGGTTCGCGTGTGTTGTTTTTGCGGAAACACGTAAGGGACTTGCGGGTCCAAGAGTTCTTGAGGGAGATTATTGTAGGTGTTGTAGCACCGAGTGATCTTACGGGATCGTTTATAGTGGAAATTATTCATAGTGGTGAAGGCAGGGACGTAGAGCAAGTGGCTTGAACCTTGAAACAAATATTCAGTGTTTGCGATTGCTCATCTCTCTCTCAACTCACTTGTGTTTATATCTTGCATGCTCATAATTGTCCATATCTCTATATGTTTAATATCACTTGTGCTCAATAGATATACTTTCTTGGGTTATTTGATATCTTGCATTGTTGTTATTGTTTATTCTTTACATGCTTGATATTGTGTTTGTTCTCACACTAGCACCTCAACTCTTATCTAAAGGAATCTTGAGGAGAAGTTCAGAGCCCTTCACCGGAAATTTGTCTTCACTCTTTAGTTATATATTGTGTGATAGTTTTAGTTTGCATAATAAGTTTTATTTCCATATTGTTTTGCATTTGATTAGCACATCACCTATTCATCCCCTCTAGGTGACCTACAAGTGGTATCAGAGCTTGGTACTCATAATTTGGGTCTAACAACCTAAAGTTAAAGATCATTTTGTTTACTAATCACAATATTTGCATACACACACATGGAGTTTAATGCACCTCCTATGTTTGATATTCTTAACTTTCAAAGTTGGAAAGTTAAGATGTCTATATATCTCAAAACCATTGGTATTCATGTCTATCTTGTCACAACCAATGGATCATATATTGTAAATGGCAAATATCATGAGGCTAATGCAAAATCCATTAATGCTTTGAAACTAACTGTAAGTCATCTAGAGGGGGGTGAATAGGTAACAAACTAATCTAATGCAAAACTAATGCGGAATTAAAACTAATTATGTAAACTAAAAATTATTAAGCAAACACACAACGTATAACACAATAGTGTAGTCTAATTCCAAGTGAAGGGCTCTGAACTATCTCCTCAAGATTTCTTTAGATTAAGAGTTGAGGTGTCACTATGGCTCTCTTGCTTGAATACAAATGTGAGCAAACAAACAACCCAAGCATCTATATATGAAGCACAAGGGAATATCAAGCATATAAAAGATACAAACAATAATAGCATGTAAGATATAAAAACAAGTGTGAGAGAGAGATAAACAATCGCAAACACGGGAGATTTGTTTCGAAGTTCGAGCACACTTACTCTACGTCTCCGCCTTCAGCACTATGAAAGATTTCCACTAGAATCGATCTTGCAAGATCATTCGGTGCCACAACACCTACAAAGAGCTCCCTCAAGAACTCTTGGACCCGCAAGTCTCCCATTTGTTCCCGCAAGAACAACACACGCAAGAACACTAGCTTGTCAAGGCCGCACCTCTTACAACTCCTCCAGCCACAAGTTGGAACACTTGGTGATCACTTCACTTGATCACCACAAAATACTTTTCACCGAGACCACAACCTCCAAAACTCCTCACAATACAAGAATGAAAACTTGTGATCACTTCTCTTAATCACAAGAACAACTCTCACTACAAGTATCCCTAGAGGATTGATATAGCAATGGATGGCTCAAGTTTGTGTGAGAAAAGTAGATAGAGTGAGTGGTGGAGAATCTCAAGAAAACTCTTTTGAAAATACAAGAGATTCACTCTTGAAAACTCTCTTTTGGATATGAAAATGAAGCTCTAAAACTTTCTTAGAAACTCTGTAGAAGAGCTTTAGAAAACAGCCTAAAAATCTTACCCAATAATCTGGCCAAAAGTCCCATTTATAGAGACATCAGAAAAACTAGCCGTTGGGGGCCAGATAGGCCTGTCGGTCGACCGGCTAGTCGATCGGCCAACGATCATATTTATGACCATTGGGGTTGCCGGTCAACCGTCCGGTCGACCGCACCCAGGTCAAAGACCTATCGGTCAACCGGGGCTAGAACTAGAGCATTATTCTCTGGTCGGTCAACCGGGGCCAGACCCAGAGAGTAAACTCTCTGGATCGGTCGACTGCCCGGTCGACCGGCCATCAAGCTAGGCTTGTGCACGTTGCCCGTGAACATCGGTCGACCGAGCGGTCGACCGACCTCTGGTTTGATAGAGCGCCAGAAGCCTAGGTCTAGGTTTTAGGGATTAAAACTTGGTCTTTTAATATCCCATAAAATTCCATAAAATCACATAAAATCTACAAAAATAAGTTCATTGAAATACTTTGAATTACAAATATGTGTGATCAAAAATTAACACATATTATAAACATACTAAACTATTTTTGCGATATAGAAATTTAGCCTTAAACTAAAAACGGTATTTTTCAAAAATCAAACTTCTAATGAAAATTAAGATTTTTTCAAAACTTGTTCAAATACAAAACAAGATATTTTAACACTTTTGAAGTTTAGTGTGTATGGATATGATCCAATACACATATAAGATGAAATATCTTTATTTTTGACATTAAGCTCTAAAATAAGTTTTGACTTAAACGAAACTTAAACACATGATATAGAAACATCAAATAAGTTTTTTAAACATTTGAACCAACAATGTATATGGATGAAAACCAAAACACATATAAACCATATAAACTCATTTTGATGAAATCTAATCATGAAATATAAGGATGTATACTTTGAAGCTCAAAACCAAAACTATATTTTCTCAAAAATAAAACTATTTAGCATGAAATGTTTTGAAATATTTTGTGTGTGTATGTGAGCTTGAGCAATCCACAACTAATCTATCATTTACATTTTATTTAAAACAAAAATCTTAACACTTACAAACTAGACTCAAGTCTTGAAAATCTTATCTTCAAAATCTTCTTTTTTTCTTCTTGACTTGGTCCAAACCTTGATTCAATGAGTTAGACTCCTCTTGAGTACTTGATGTGATCTTGATGCGTGAGCTCTTGAATCAACACGTGCTAGCTTCAAAACTTGACTTCGAATATTTTGTTGAAGCTAAACACCGACTATAATCTTGATCAAATATCTGAAACAATATAAATACAAGATCATTAGTACTATAACTACATAAGTTAATCATCATCAAAACTAGAGTGATGGGCCTTTGGCCAACAATCTCCCCTTTTTAATGATGACAAAACTCATGGAGTTATATATGCATAGATTAAAGAAAAGCTTCATAGAAGCTCCCCCTTAACTCATGCATAGCAATAAACAATAAAGATATTCAATAAAAGCACTTAAATAAACAAACATATATGCATAACATAGCTTGCATATATGAACTCTCTAAGTTTTTCTCTCCTTTTTTGTCAACTCATCAACAAAGGGGTGAAGACAAATAAACAAGAAAGATGCATATGCGATATTCATTCATGAAGAGAAGAGACGTTAAGTTAGCTCTCCTGCATACATGCATTACATGGAGAAGGGATGACTAGACCCTAACCCATATAAATAATAATATACAATATATAAGCGGAGATGTTAAGCTTCCCCTACACACGTGTATCACATAAAGAAAAGAGGTCAAACTCCTCGATGTGAGATACACTCAACATGAATTTATATATATAGGAGATGTTAAGCTCCCCTTGCATATAAGCAATATATTTCAAACAAATTTTGAAAACCTAGTTAAAACAAATTTCGATATCAATATAAAATAAATTTTGATATACCACTAGTAGGTGGCAAAACAAATGCCAATAAACTACTTGAAGGTAAATATAAACATGAATACCACTTGTAGGAAAACATAAATATTGTGAAATTATTTTAAGTTTTTAAGAAATTTTTCCCCTTTTTTTTGAAATAGTGTCTAAGCTTGTATATGATATCAATTGAAAAATAATTGAATTAAGAACTAAAGCAAGCTTTTCATAAAAAATTTGTGCTATATGATATGTGGCATTGTAAAATAAGTACAATCTAAATCATATATATGTATGTATGAAAATAAAATACCACTTGAATATTGAATCATACATATATAGAAAATAAATATGAGTATACAAAAATAAATTTTCATTAAAATCTTGTATATCTCATAGTTACCACCCTTTCATGCACATGATTAAATAGATTTTCAATGTAAGGGTATACAAGGCATGGTTGCCCATTCAACCGCCCTTTAAAAAGTAAAAAATTTCAAAAATAAGATTTTGAAATTAATTTTAGATTGAAAACGCTACCAAGTGAAGAATAGATAACTAGTTTAAAGTAATTTTTGAAAAACTACTTAAAAGATCCTTCAGAACATGAAACCAAATCATATATCCCATGAAGCATGCTAAATACAAAAAAATTGTCACTCAAGATCTATAAGGCATAAAAATAATCTCATGAAAACAAAATCATGAGTAAATAAAAGAACTATGAGTGCACAAGAATCATATAAATAGCATCAAAATAAACAATAAAGGCTCAAAATCAAACATGAAATTTTTTTATTAAAAACATGAAAATCATCAAAACTAAAATTTTCATCAAATTTAAGCAAGCTTCGAGGTATATGTATGTTTTGTCGAAACTAAAAGATACATATCCCAAACGTAAACGAGTTCATAATAGAATCTTGCATGAAGGCAAGTGACTCAAGGATATACATATATATTTATTAGTTTTAGACAAAAATAATAAATACATGAAGCTAAACATGTACAAAAATAGAAAAACAAGTATAAATATAAGAATCATCAAAATAGGTTATACAAGTACATGTAATGAGCACAAATGAGCAAAAAGCACAAACACATAATAATCAAGTGTAGCTCACTACTTGTACAAGTATAAACACAGGTTTTAACGAAAACTACATCTAAACAAGTAATCACCACATGAAGCATAAAACATGTACAAACATGGTCATTAGGCTAAATGCACGTGTTTTAGAACTAGCATATACATAGCAGTTAAACTAAAGTGAGAATACATGGGTGTATCTCAAAGACTATCTATGTATATCACATGTCTAATAACATTGCATTTAACATAAGGAGCATTAAAATTAAAATATGCTAAAAATCAATGATAAAAAGTATGTAAACAAAAATGGGAGTTAGAGATAGTTACCAAACCATATGAACTAATCTCTAGGTTTTCAAAACATGCTGGTCCTCCCACCAAACATCCTTGAAAGTGATACATCCATAAATACGATCTTTGAGCTTGAAACGCATCCACCATCAAGGCACCAACCCTCTCACGTCTTGTGAGAGCCTATGCCTACATCAAACACAAGAGGTGATGATTTTGGTACCCATATTTTCTTTTTGGGTCCATGAGGGTTAGTATAAAAAGGAACCCAAACTTCTTTATTTGTAAAATTTAAATGATTTATTTTATTAAACAAAATTTTGCTAAGTGGCCTTTGCGACTACAATGTGTACATTTGTACACTCTAGCATACATATGTGAATGATGTGTATGAGCATGATGTACATGAGGTGTATGCCATGGGGTATGTGCATGAACATGTGAAATTTGTTTCTTGCGAAATAAGGTTTCTAATTTAGAATGGTTAAATGCACAATTGCTCAAAGTTGAGCTCAAACAATCAATTTTTTTTCAAAATATGAATCTCATTTTTATCAAAAGAGGAAGCAACATTATTAGCATGAGAGACAAGGTAAGAATGAGAATCAACATTATTGTTCTTTTTAGAAATCTTTTCCTTTTCTTCTAAAACAATTTTCTTTTTCAAAGATTTATTTTCATTTAAAACAACTTCCTTTTCCTTTTCCACCAAAATAACTGGTTTTTCAAAAATTCATTTTCTTTTGAAATAATACTCAATTTTGAAGAATTATTTTTATTTAACAAAGAATTATTTTCTTTCTTCAACTTTTCATTTTTAATTTTAACAAGTCATATTGCTTAAAAAGTTTTTGACAAAAAGATGCAAGCTCATCATAAGGCATGTCAATATCTTCTTCTGGCTCAGAATCAAAATTTACCTCAAGGGGTCATCCCCTTGGACCATGTAGCACAAGTTGGAAGTAGCACTTCCATCATTCGAGTCACTCCCCATGTAGTATTGCTTTTGTTCACCAAGGGAGATAAGGGTGTTCATACTACAAAAGCCGAATCAAAGTTAGCAATTCTAGATAAATATTCATCATTTAGGGTACTCTTTAATGCATGGATGGCTTTTGCATTAGCATCAAGGTTTTTTCCATTTATAAAATATGAATATTTAGTAGTGGCAAAATAAACATGAATCCCTAGGGCTTTTAGGTACATTGACATCTTAACTTTCCAATTTTGGATGTTAAGAATGTCAAACATAGGAGGTGTCATGAAATCCAGATGTGTATGTACACAAATATTGTGATTAGCTAAAATGAGAATCATTAACTAAAAATTGTTAGACCCAAATCAAGAGCACCAAGCTCTGATACCAATTATAAGTCACCTAGAGGGGGTGAATAGGTAACAAACTAATCTAATGCAAAACTAATATAGAATTAAAACTAATTATGCAAACTAAAAACTATTGAGCAAACACCAATGTATAATACAAGATTGTAGCTGAATTTTCGGTGAAGGGTTCTAAACTATCTCCTCAAGATTCCTCTAGATTGAGAGTTGAGGTGCCACCACTATGGCTCTTTTAGTTGAATACAAGTGTGAGCAAACAAACAACCCAAGCATATATATATATATATATATATATATATATATATATATATATATATATATATATATATATATATATATATATATATATATATATATATATATATATATATAAACAAGTAAAAGAGAGAGAGATAAGCAATCTCAAATACGAGAAATTTGTTTTGAGGTTCGAGCACACTTGCTCTACGTCCTCGTCTTCAGCACTATGAAGGATTTGTATTAGAATCGAACCCGCAAGATCACTCGGTGCCGCAACACCTACGACGAGCTCCCTCAAGAACTCTTGGACCCGCAAGTCCCTCACATATTCCAGCAAGAATAACACGCGCAATCACACTAGCTTGCCGAGGTCGCACATCTTACAACTTTTCCAACCACAAGTTGGAACACTTGGTGATCACTTTACTTGATCACCACAGAACACTTTTCACCGAGGCCACAACCTCCACAACTCCTCACAATACAAGAATGAAAACTTGTGATCACTTCTCTATATTACAAGAATAACTCTCACAACAAGTATCCCTAAAGGATTGATATAGCAATGGATGGCTCCAGTTTGTGTGAGAAAATTAGATAGAGTGAGTGGTAGAAAATCTCAAGAAATCTCTTTTGAAAATACAAGAGATTCACTCTTGAAAACTCTCTTTTGGATATAGAAATGAAGCTCTAAAACTTGCTCAAAAACTCTATAGAAAAGCTTTAGAAAACAGCCTAAAAATCTTACCTAAAAATCTGGACAAATTCCCATTTATAGAGGCATCAGAAAACTAGCCGTTGGGGGCCAGATTGGTCTGTTGATTCCGGTCAATCGACCGATCAACGGTCATATTTATGACCGTTGGAGTTGTTGGTCGACCGTCCGGTCGACCGCACCCAGGTCAAAGACTTATCGGTCTACCGGTCAGTCGACCGAGGCTAGAACCAGAGAGCACTACTCTCTGGCCGGTTAACCGCTCGGTCGACCAGGGCCAGATCCAGATAGTAAACTCTCTGGATCGGTCGACTGCCCGGTCGACCGGCTCTCAAGCCAGGCTTGTGCATGTTGCCTGTGCACATCGGTCGATCGATTGTCCGACCGACTTCTGGTTCGGTCCACTGGTCGGTCAACTCCCAGAAACCTAGGTCTGAGTTTTAGGGATTAAAACTTGGTCTTTTAATATTCTATAAAAATCCCATAAAATCATATAAAATTCAAAAAAATAAGTTCATTAAAATACTTTGAATTATAAATATGTGTGATCAAAAATCAACACATATTATAAACATATTGAACTATTTTTGTGATATAAAAATTTAGCCTTAAACCAAAAATGGTATTTTTCAAAAACCAAACTTCTAATGAAAAATACGATTTTTTCAAAACTTTTCCAAATACAAAAAAAAGATATTTTAAATACTTTGAAGCTTAGTTGGTATGGATAAGATCCAATACGTATATAAGATGAAATATCTTTGTTTTTGACATTAAGCTTTAAAAAAAGTTTTTACTTAAATAAAGCTTAAACACATGATATAGAAACATCAAATAAGTTTTTCTAAACATTTGAACCAACAATGTGTATGGATAAAACCAAAACACATATAAATCATATAAACTCATTTTGATGAAATCTAATCATGAAACATAAGGATGTATACTTTGAAGCTCAAAACTAAAACTATATTTTCTCAAAAACAAAACTATTTAACATGAAATGTTTTGAAATATTTTTTGTGTGTGTATATGAGCTTGAGCAATCCACAACTAATCTATTATTTATATTTTATCTAAAACAAAAATTTTAACACTTACAAACTAGACTCATGTCTTGAAAATCTTCTATTAAAAATCTTCTTCTTCTTCTTGACTTGGTCCAAACCTTGATTTAACGAGCTAAACTCCTCTTGAGTACCTGATGTGTCAACACGTACTAGCTTCAAAATTTAACTTCCAATCTTTTGTTGAAGCTAAATACCGACTAAGATCTTGATCAAATATCTGAAACTATATAAACACAAAATCATTAGTACTATAACTACATGAGTTAATCATCATCAAAACTAGAGTGATAGGCCTTTGGGCCAACACTAACCGTAAATGATGATTATTTATCTAGGGTTTCTAATATTGATTCAGCTTTTATAGTATGGAATACTCTCATCTCTCTTGGAGATACAAATTGCTGAGGAGAGAGACTCGGATCAAGGAAGTGATGCTTCCAACATGTGCTATATGGTCCAAGGGGATGATCCCCTTGAGGTAAATTCTGATTCGAGCTTGATGAAGATATGCCATATGATAAGCTTGCTTTGCTTTGTAAAATTCTTCTTAAAAATATGATTTATTAATTGTTGAGAATAATAGTTTGAAGAAAGAAAATGCTTCTTTGTTGAATGAAAATGATTTTTTCAGAAAGGAGAATATTTTCTTGTCTTCAAATTGGATGTTATTTTTGAAGAATACAATTCATTGAAAAATAAATTTGAACTTATTTCAAAAAATTAATCTTTGAAAAATCAAATTGTTTTGATTTCTAAAGAAAAGGATATTGTTTTAAATGAAAATGAGTCTTTGAAAAAGAAGATTATTTTGGTTGAAAAAGAAAAGACTTCTATTTCTCTTTCAAAAGAAAATGATTTTGATTCTCATTCTTGCCATGCTACTATTCCATCTTCTTCTATTGTCAAAAATGAGTTTCATATTTTGAAAAATAGGATTGATTGTTTGAGCTCAAACTTGAGCGATTGTGTTTTTATTGAAATTTATGTTTTGCAAGAAACAAATTTCACATATTCATGCACATTCTCCACGGCATACACCACAAGCACGCCATGTTCACACCCATGCTCACATATATGCTAGAGTGTCCACATGTACACATTGTGGCTGCAAAGGACATCTTGCAAAATTTTACTTTGATAGATTAAATTTTTTAAATTTTGCAAACAAATTTGCTTGGGTTCCCAATACTACTAACCCTCAGATCCAAAAAGATGTGAGTACCAAAATTTTCATCACTTATTTTTATGTAGGTGTGAGATCTCACAAAATATGAGAGAATTGGTGCCTTGGTAGTAGATGCAATCGGAGCTTGACGGACACATCATGGATGCATCGCTATCAAGGAGTTTTGGTCAGAGGAACACCTTATTTGGGAGAAATAGATTGGTTGCATCGTATTTGTAACCATTTCATCCTCCACTTTTAAAAATATTTTAAATGCTTATCTGCTAATATAGTAATATAGATTCAATATATTTATTTTGTGCTTAATGTTGAGTTGATTGGTTGTATGCTATACATGTAATTTTGAAAATAGTGTTCATCTTTTCAAGTGAATTTACATGCCTATTTTTTGGATTCATGTTTTTAAATGTTTTAGTTAAAGCATACATTGATTTATATGTTTATATCATATGTTGATATGCAAATCTTATTAAAACTTGTGTTATACATGTAAAATTCTTGAGTTACACTTGCTCCTCATGTTTATATATTTTATTTCATTTGTGTACTCACTTTATGATTGATTGTACATTGTATGCTCTAGTTTTAATGATTCTTACATGATTATATGATACATCATATTTTTGAGAAAAAAATTTCATGCTAGTTTTGATTTTGAGATTTATTATTTTATCTTCATGAATATGTTATTCACATGAACATTAAGCACTCACCTATATGTTTACTCATGATTTTATTTTCATGAGCTCATTTATGTGCTTTATAGATCTTCAGTGTCAATTTTTGTGTAATTAGTATGTTTCATGAGATATATGATTTGGTTTCATGTTTGAAGGATCTTTAACTAGTTTTCAAAACTATCTTAAACTAGTTCTTTATTCTTCACTTGGTAGTGTTTTCAATCTATAATTATTTTTAAAATCTTATTTTTGAAAACTTCTACCTTTTAAGGGCGGTTGGTTTAGTGATCATGTCTTGTGTGTCTTAATGAATATTTTTTTTAAACTTGTACATGATAGGATGGATGATATGAGTTATACACATGATTTTCATGTTATTTTATTTTTGTATCCTCGTTCAAGTTTTTTATATATGTATATGCTAAATTTTAAGTAGTATTTTCATACATACATATATATGATTGATTGTGCTTGTTTTATATTGACCATACATGTTTTATAGCACGAATTGATTTCATGCTAAGCTTGATTTTACTTCAAAATGTTTACTTTTTATTTTCAACAAGCTTATGCATTAGTTTTATGATTATTTCAAAAAAGAGAAAAGTTCTTTAACTTAAAATGATTTCATGTTTATGTTTATCTATAAAATAATATTTATATTTATCCACAAGTGGTATCTAAATTTTTTTGATTTCAAGAAGTATCAAAATTTGTTTAAGTGATTTACAAGTGATATCACAATTTGTTAATTGATTTCATGTGGTATCAAAATTTATTTTGATGGATTACAAGTGTATTAAAATTTGTTGATTTTCAAAATTTATTTTGACATGTATTGCTTATATGCAAGGGGAGCATAACATTTCCTCTATATATACATTCATGATGAGTGTAGTATATAAAGAAGAGCTTGACCTCTTTCTTTAGTGGTACATGTGTGTAGGGAAAACTTAACATCTTCATCTATACATTGTATATTATGTTATATGGGTTAGGATTTAGTCACCCTTCTCCATATAATGCATGAACGCAGGGGGAGTTAACTTGGCGTCTCTCCTCTCCTTTTCATGGATTTATACGGCATATACATTTACCTTATTTTTCTTTACCCTTTTATTGATGAATTCACAAAAAAGGGAGAGAAATTAGAGTGAGTTTATATATGCATGCTATATTTTTGTTTATACATATATGTTTATGTTTGTTTAGTTTAAGTGCTTTATTGAATATATTCATGTTTTTATGCTATGCGAGTTAAGGGGGAGCTTCTATGAAGCTTATCTTTAATCCATGCATATATAACTCCATGAGTTTTGTCGTCATCAAAAGGGGGGAGTTTGTAGGCCCAAAGGCCCATCATTCTAGTTTTGATGATGATTAAATCATAGAGTTATAGTACTAATGATCTTGTATTTATTAAGTTTCAGATATTCAATCAAGATCTTAGTTCGTGTTTAGCTTCAACAAAAGATTCAAAGTCAAGTTTAAAGCTATCACCTATTGATTCAAGAGCTCACGCTTCAAGATCGCATCAAGTACTCAAAGAGGAGTCTAGCTCATGGATCTAGTTTAGATTAAGTCAAGATGAAGACGAACATTTTCAAGAGAAGATTTTCAAGAAGATTTGAGTCTAAGTTTGTAAGTTTAAGATTTTTGTTTTAGGATAAAATGTAAATGATAGATTAGTTCTGGATTGCTCAAGCTCATACACACATACACCTAAAATTTATATATTGTTTTCATGTTAAATAGTTTTAGATTTTAGTTCAACCTTTTGGTTTTGAGTTTCAAGAATACATATATCAGTTTCATGAATAGATTTCATCAAAATAAGTTTATATGATTTAATATGTGTATTGGATTTCAGCCATATATATTGTTGCTTCATATTGCTTAGATAACTTATTTGATGTATCTAGTTCATGTATTTTAATTTTTGTTTTTATCAAACCTTATATTAGAGCTTATTGTCAAAAACAAGTATATTTCATTTTCTATGTGTATTGGATTCTATCCATATATACTATGCTTCAAATGTATTTCAATAACTTATTTTTGTATTTATACAAGTTTATAGAAAAATCGGATTTTCATTTAGAAGTTGGTTTTTGGAAAATATCGGTTTGGTTTAAGCTTTAATTTCTATGCCTCAAAAATAATTCACATGTTTATAATATGTGTTGATCTTTGAGCACAAATATTTGTGCTACATAGTATTTCAATTAACTTATTTTTATGAATTTTATGGAGATTTTATGGGATTTAAAATGTATTTAAAAAATATTAAAAATGTGTTCTGGGGCTGCTTGCGGGTGACCGATCGGTCGACTGAAGGCTGGCTCGGTCGACCGACCGGTCAACCGACGTGAAGACGTGCACGAGCCCAAAGTGTGATCGACCGACCGGTCGACTGACTGGCTCAAGCCCACTCTCGGGCTTGGCTCGGTCGACCGAGTGGTTGATCGACAAAGAGTTAAACTCTCTGTGGGTTTGAGGGCGGTCGACCGGCAACCTCAACGGTCTAAAAAATGGTCGTTGACTAGTCGATCGACAGGCCATCCTGAGCCCATAACGGCTAGTTTTTGACAGCCTATATATATGGGACTTTGGGAGTTTTTCAACAAGTTTTTAGAAAATTTTTTGAGAACCTATTTTTCCATCTTCAACAGAGTTTTCTCAATAAATTTTTGAGCTTAACTTCCATATCAAAAGAAGAATTTATCAAGAGTGTTTCTCTTAACATTTTCAAAAGGATTTTCTTGAGTTTTCACCCACAAAATCTATCTAGTTTTTCTCACTATCTATTACTATATCCATCCTATAGGGATCCTTGTTTGTGAGAGTGTTTGTTAGTGATCAAGAGAAGTGATCACCAAGTGTTTCAATTTGTATTTGGAAGAATTATAGAGGTTGCGGCCTCGACGAGCTTGCAGTCTGCGTATGTTGTTCTTACGGGAACAAGTGAGGGACTTACAGATCCAAGAGTTCTTTAGAGAGCTCATTGTAGGTGTTGCGGCACAGAGTGATCTTGCGGGATCGTTTATAGTGAAAATCCTTCATAGTGGTGAAGGCGGGGACGTAGAGCAAGTGACTCGAACCTCGAAACAAATCTCCCGTATTTGCGATTGCTCATCTCTCACTCAACTCACTTGTGTTTATATCTTGCATACTTATAATTGTTCATATCTCTATATGCTTGATATTACTTGCGCTCAATAAATATACTTGCTTGAGTTGTTTGATATCTTGCATTATTATTGTTGTTTATTCTTTACAAGCTTGATATTGTGTTTATGCTTACACTGATATTTAACCAAGAGAGTTATAGTTGCATCTCAACTCTTAATCTAGAGAAATCTTAAGGAGAAGTTCAGAGATCTTTACCGAGAATTTGGCTTTATTCTTTGGTTATACATTGTGTGATAGTTTTAGTTTACATAATAAGTTTTATTTCCACATTGTTTGCATTTGATTAGCACATCACATATTCACTCTCTTCTAGGTGATCTACAGAAATTCTAGTGCATTGGAAGAAGATCAGAGGAGAAACGGCAACTAAGGATTAGACGTGATCCCCAAATTAGTTTTATCCTTCCTTTTTCTTTTAATTAACTATATGAAGATAGAAATCATATTTATTGTTTTGCTTTATAATTTCTTTATCATGAACTAAATCTTCATAGCTAGGGCGTTGATGTAGGCAATTATTATGAAGATTTAATTTTGTTATTTTGTATTAGTTCTATGTTACTACTCCATTCTTCATGTTAGATTATATGCATGTTAAGTTTTTATTCTTGTTCTTCATGTTATTAATTGATGCGTATAATTATATAGATAGCTAAGTTTGAGACACTGAGTAGATAATTTAGCAATGCTTCATAAGAATAGAAATCACAACTTGATAAGTTGAGACGTAAAAATTATGCATTCTTATAGAAAGATCCACTGTGCTTAATACTTCCTCTAACTTGTAAATCTATTAGATTGAGAGATTGTAGGTTCTTATATTAGAGATTATAATTAATATTGCTCGAGAGAGAATATTAGTTAAGATAGGGACTTTCGATTGTTAAAATGAGTAGTATGCAGTTACTAACACAATCAACTTGTTTAATAAATTATTAATTATTAAAATCAATCGCCCTAGTGTTTTTCTATCCATAGCCAACATCTTTCTTGTTTATTCCATTCATCTATTTTTATTTTTTTTCAAATAAACTTTGAGTCAATACACCTTTGGTACTTAATAAAATAACAATTCTCATGGATTCGACACTTTACTCTTCACTTTATTACTTGTAAACTATTGGTGCACTTGCCAATTCGCACATCACTCGCGTTTGAGTTAAAACACGGATCTCACAGGCTCGCATTTGGGTTGAAACACGACCCTAGGGCAAAGGAGATGAGGCCCGTGCTTGTAAAGCTTACGTCTGTGGCTTTGTCTTCAGTAAATTTTTAGATAGCTACAAAGATTATTAAAAGAAAATCATAATATTCATTTAATCAAAATCAAGTTTTAGTAAGAAATCAATTGTGCAAAAAAATATATATGTATGGGTGTTTTTTTTAAAACATGCACAATCAAATCATATATACGTATGTATACCAATTGAAAATATACATACATAGATAAAAAAGAATAAGTATACAAGAAACATATACTAATTGTAATTAAAGTGTATAACTTGTTTTTATCACCATCCTAACATGCATAAGTGGAAGAAATAATCAACTAAATCATACAATGCATGATCACCCAACCAACCGCCCACTAAGGGTAGATATTTTAAAAATAACCATTGAAAATAGTTGAAAATAATTTGAGAATACTTATCAATTGAAACTTTACCAAAAACAAATAATCATGAAACTTAAGAGATAATGATATATATATATATATATATATATATATATATATATATAATATATATATATATATATAATATATATCAGAAATATGCATATCAGCCGACAGCTGAGAGTCTCTCTCAGCCTGCGGTAACGTGGCACATTATTAGCCACACTAATAAGGACGGCCCGCCTATTGGAACAACTGAAACTACTAAATGCCCCTGCGGTAACAGATAGTAGATCTGTATAGTTTATTATTATTTTTTCTCCCTTTTCTAGTTTTGCGCACTATCAAATCTGGATTTGAGTTTTCGCAGAGAAAGTCTTTATAAAAATAGCGTGATTAGGATCAGGTACTTTTTTTACTTTGTAGACCTAAATCTCCATCAGGATCTCTATTAGATTTAGATCTCCATGTCTATTTTAATGTCGACTGCCAACCAGAACACATCTCCTGCCAGTTCAGGTCACCGCGTCCCCGATCTCTTTCTCCCGATCTTAATATGAATCATATCTCATCAGGTTCAACTTCCTCAGAGAATATAAAAAATCTGAAAGGATTGAGATCTTTGGATGTTGATTAAGAATTTTGTATTTTTCCTTCTTTATTTATTTTAATATTTTTTCGCAATTTCTCATCTGAAAAAAAATAGGTAACCTAGATGGAACTCAGCCGTATTTTACATTTTATAGGACAATTACAATCAAGGTCACAGTTTTTTAATTAACAATTTCACAGTTTTTATAACTGCGACCTTAGTCGCAGTCTTTAATTAAGTTAAATCTCAGACCTTTATCGCAATCCTTTGAATTTATTAAAGTCCACTTTATCTTATGGTCATTAAATTTTTAAGGACTGGGACAAAGGTCGCGGTATTTAATAAAATAATTTTTTTGTGATATTTATAGACATCTTAAAGTAAGCGACTATGGTCGCTATTTTTAATAAATTATGTCATAGTTTACTTATAACTGCGACCTTAGTCGCAGTCTGTAATTACATCGCCTGTGCGATGTTTTGCGCAGTCCTTTAATATATTAAGGGACTACGACAAAGGTCATAGTATTACAAAATAACACTTTATTGTAATATTTATAGACATCCTGAAAGATGTGACTACAGTCAAGATTTTTAGTCAATATTGTCACAGTTATCTTTTTATTAGTATATTTCTGATGTGTTATTTTTGATTATTTTTTATTGAATTTAACATTTATTTTTGTAGGAAATGAATTTACATGAAGAAATATCTGAAAGCGTAGTTATTTTTTTAGGAAAGCAATTTGCAGCAGATGATAAAGCATACAACTTCTACAATTCTTATGCAAGGAACAGAGATTTTGGCGTGAGAAGAAAAGGAATAGATAAGTCACATAAGCCTCCTCATGAAGTTATTCGTAGAAAATATTGTTGCAATAAGGAGAGTGTGAAGAAGTTGTCTGACAAAAGATAAGAAGGGCTTACGGTCAACCGTCATATTGATACTAGAGTTCAGTAACCTACTGAGATGCATGTACATCTGCGTTTATTACCAGACAGAAGATTTTGGGTTGTCACCAAGTTTGTTGATTAGCATTCACATGATTTATCAAGCCCAAATAAGGTCCATCACTTTTACTTTTACTAGACCATCGATCAAAGATTAGCAGAAGCATTATGAATAATTTGGTTGATGTAGAAATTTGTCCTTCTAATATTTCCCGTGTTGTTAATATAATGAACCTCAGAGAAAGCTGTGAAGAAGTATGCCCCCAACAAGTTATTAATTTTATTCGACACTGGAGAAATAAAATTGGGCAGAAGTTTACTTCTGTCATCAAATATTTTAAGAAAAATCTGAGTCTGATCTAGATTATTTCTTTGCCAGTGAGGTTGATCATACAGGCATACTAAGAAGTATTTTTTGTGCTGATGGAAGAGCAATTTTCTCTTATTTAAGTTTTTATTATGTGGTTATTTTTGATACAACATACAAGACAATCACTTGAACCTGCCCTTTGCTCCATTCACTGGAGTGAATCATCATCGGCAGTTTGTTTGGTTATGCATTGCTTGCAGATGAGCAAAGGGATACATTTGTTTGGCTATTCAATAAATGGCTTAAATGCATGCACGGAGTTGCACCAAAAGGTGATCATTACTGATGAGGATGCTCAGATAGGCGATGTCATCAAGATAGTATTTCTGAATTCCCAACACCGTTACTATTTTTGGTATGTAAGGAAACACATTACCGAGCAACAAATCCCCCTTATAAACAAGTATGGAGATGATTTTGCCATCGATTTCAATTTATGGTACTCCTCCCATGATATAAGCACATGCAAGGAACGATGGAGATTTATGAAAGAAAATTTTCATATAGAAGAAGAAGATAGTTGGTTGTTAAAGATGTACATATTACGTGGACACTGGGTTAATGCTTATCTAAAGGATATTTTGTATACTGGAATGATAAATAGTCAAAGGTTTGATTGTATTAATTCTTTCTTTGATGGTTTTATGAATGCAAACACATAACTAGTTGAGTTTGTCCACCAATACGGTAAAGTTGTCGTTGTCCGTCGTAGAGCTGAATCTCAAGAAGACTTTCAGTGTTTGAATTGTGCGCCCAATTGTTCAATTAAATCCATATGAGATACAAGTTTCAAAGTTTTATACCAGGAAGATTTTTCAGTTATTTCAAAAGGAATGGGCAGTTGTAATGACATTCTTTTAGAAGAGTTGGAACATGACGGCTCAAGTGTAAATTATTTGGCCGTGAATTTTCAGAATTAAAAGACATTTGGGACAAGGTTAGTTATGAGAATTCTGGTGAACTTCATGTGTCATGCAGTTGTGCCTTATTCAAAACAGAGGGTATCCTTTATAGATATATTCTGTGCATTTTATGGCGCAATCATGTAACACATATACCAGAATCCTATATACTGTAGAGATGAAGGTTGGATGCCCATTACAAGAATGTTGCAATTGAACATGGAATTAGATCTTTTTCAAATCAAGGCATGTGAGGAACTGCTAGACTGTAACACTGCGAACCAAATTTAATGCAATTTTAGAAATAATGTCTGATTCGGATATCCATCTTTCAAAGTTGGATGTTGTGTTGGAAAGATTTACTACAAAAACCAGTAATGACTTAAAATTCAGGACATTAAATGATCAATCATCGTAGTCTGAAACTAATGTTGGTTCTAGTGGGGAAGTTGTGGTATTGAGATGCAATAAAGAATTGACTATATGTGATGTGCTTGGTCCTGTAGCTATCAAGAGAAGGCCTAAAGGTGCATCCAAGCTAAAGTCTGGTTTTGAAGATTCTCTATCACAGAAGGAAGTGAAGCAGCGTAAGTGTGGTAACTGTCAACAGCTGGGCCATTACAGGACTAGTTGTCCATTATTGGTATGAAATTTTTCTCTTTAAATCTTTTGAATTTAAGTTTGATGTTTCAAACATTTACGTTACTTTTTTGTTTGCAGAGGAAGTAGTTCCAAGTTGCGACTGAGTCGTGACCAAGGTCGCAGTTCATTGGTATCTCTTTAAATACAATATTACCTGAACTGCTACCTAGAACGAAGAAAGGCTTCATTTCTACATCTTCTTGCATCTTTTGCGACCAAGGTCGCAGTGTTAATGTAAAAGAGATATAAATGAACTGCGACTCAGGTAATATTGTAGTTTCATGTTGTTCGCCGCTCTTGTTCCATATGATTTATTACATTAAGACTTTTAACTAATGTTACCAATGTAATATGTTATACTTTTTAATAATTTTAATTTTTTTATATCTCTGCGACCATGATGGCGTATTCGAAAATTTTATTTAAATTAATTGAACTGCAACTATGGTCACAGTTTGCATATTATTTGAATATAATGGCAACCTAATTATTCATGTTGACTATGACTTTGTCATTGTCATCAATATTTCGATCACAAAGTGGTTTCAAAAAACTGCGACATGAGTCGCAGTTCAAATGTAATAAATCTTTTTTTTGAGTTGTTTGCTACTCTTGTTCTATATGAATTATTGCATTAAGGGTTTTAATTATGTTACTAATTTAATATGTTGTATTTTGTTAATAATTTAATTGTATAAAGTGAAAATTAGACTTTTATAATAATCACTGCGACCATAGTCGCATATACGATTATACTTTTAAGTTAGCCTTTTAGATCTGCGACTCTGGTCGCTGTTTTTTATATAATTTGGATATAATGACAAAAATGTTAGCATAGTTCACATTTCACACAAATCTAAGAAGATAGGAAATTAAAACTTAAATTAGAAAAAATATATATTTATATAATTAACATTACAAAATAAAGGCATTAAAATGCCTACAAAGATAAAAATAATGATTTTTAGATGATGAATATAAAGGAATATTTAGCCGTCCTCGTCATCACCATCATAATCATCTTCATCTTTCATATTATGATGATCTTCGTCTTCCATCTTACTTTCCTCCTCTTCTTCCTCCGCAGTACCGTGACTCTCTTCACTTTCTTCCTCTTCAAAGTGGAACTTCGGATCATCCATGAACTCCCAGAAAGGGTCGTCCGTATCGAGCTCATCCTCCGACCTATATTGAGGGAATATATTAGAATAATATTCTCAATCATCATTAGAAGAATTGCTTCTTTCAGGAGAAGATGGTAGAGAAGACATTTTTAAGTTATTTTGGGAATTTTCCAAACCGAACTTTATAATGTAATCTAGACTGTTATTTCTTTAAAGGAGACCCTTAATATATAATACATCCAGGAAGTCCAAAAGGTTCATGCTCTCAAATGACGTGAACATGACCAAAATTTATTATATGGGTTTTCGAAAAGTGTTTGTTTTTTAGGTGACTATCCAGTTTTTGAAAACTGCCTAAAAATATAATAAGTTATTTAATGCAATCATTTATAGCTGGAAGACTACAGTACTAATATTTTTGAGTTTATTACGATCTATTACGCCATGATTAGCAGATTTATTTTTTTACATTATTATTTCTAAAAATATTTTACAAAATTACGGCATCTATATTAAAATATTGTATGTCCTTATTGATTACTGCGACCAGATCGCAGTATCATGGTATAAAGCTTTCTAATCAGTGCGTCCTAGGCCGCATTCAGGAACTTCGTCTTGGTTTATTAGGGATAGCGACAAAAGTCACAATTCGAATACAATATACAATATAATGATATTTTCTGAACTGTGTCGCACTCCCAAGTCATTTTTATAAAATGATATCAATGTCGCAGTGCTCACTGAAACAATTTTAGTTAAAATTATCCTGCGTGTTAGTGGATGAATCTTAATTTTAGATTGCGACCGTGGTCGCTGTGCTAAAATAAAGTTACTTATGGTAATTTATATGTACTGCGACCTGTGTCGCAATATAAACCGATACAGTCGGCTTATGTTATAAATGTGATTTTGGTCACAATTTACATTATCGATACAGTAGGTTTATTTTGAAATGTTACTTTGGTCACAGTCTTTTCAGAATAAAAAACAGCCAATATGATCACAGTCTATAATACTTGAATAAAAATATAGATAAATTCTATTAAATTGTCCACAAGAATTGCTTTATAAATAGGATATTTAAGAAAATTCAAAATTCTTTATTGCGTATATGTTAAATAAAAAACAATGAATAAATATTAAACAAAAATTGTATTCTTAAACATTTATAATACCAAAAAAATATTAATGAATGTCAATATTCAAATATCATTATTTTAATTTTATTTATTACTTCATTCCAACTTTTTTCTTTGTTGCGAGTAATATGTATGCAAGTTCGCCGCTCAGTTTCTTTATATAGCGGTATCCGTTACATCATCAACTATTGACGAACCTTCAAATGCTATACTTTCAATGTATTTGCATACATATAAAGCGCAATCAACGCTGAAAATGTACGGAAAAAATGATATATGAGATTAATTTTTTCCTATAAATCAGTAAGAATATAATTTTATATACACCTTATAAATAATATATACATGTTAGCCCATTGGGGACATTTTGCATACTTTATATAGGTTTTCTTCAACCTTTTATTGAAATCTTGTTCAAAAATCTGTAACAATCTATTTTTTTGCATTTTCACGAAGAATAAATAACATTCAATTTTAATGCCATTTAATTCAAAAATAAGTAATTGCAAGATGAAGTGTAACTAACCATTATTCTAGCATCTGTTTGGTACAATTAATATATTGCTTGATTTATCCACTGGAACTAAAGAATTATAAAAAAAACCAACCATGTGTATGGCAATCCAAAAACAACAGGGTCCAATGGAATCCAGCTTCATCGGCACTGTGTTTATGATTGATCAGGAAGAATATGAAATGTGTATCACTAGTCCAATTTTTCGGTAAGTTCTTGATGAAATATTCTTCCAAATCTCTGTTTTTAGATACAATATCGTGCTATCAAAATAAGACAATTCAAACATAGAAAGATTAATAATACAATGCATTATTAATATCTAAATTTTATGAAAATAAAAACTGCGACCAAGGTCACATTCAGCTTTCTCAACAAGAATAATTTGACTGCGACCTGGGTCATAGTCAACATATTCTAGCCGAACAATGATAGCAGCGACCAAGGTCGCAGCCAACTTATTCAAGAAGAATAAGTTCATTGTGACTATGACCGCTGTCAACTTATTCTGGTTAATAATATTAAATGTGACCCAGGTCGCACTCATCTTATCCTTCTTTATAAGTTCACTGTGACCTAGTTCGCACTCAACTTATTCTGCCTTAAGAATAATAACTGCGAGTAAAGTCGCAGTCCTATGAAAGTAACCATTAAAAGCATAAAGCTCTACAGTTATAAATCACGTATTGAAATTAAATATAAAGGAAGGAATATATTTATATACTTTTTAATCCACCTCTTTTCTCTAGATGCTTCATGTAGAAGTGAATTATATTAGCATCTAAATTTTTACTGAACATTAGATCCTCTATGTCATTTTTGACAATTATTATTCCATTATCAGGATCCTAATATGCAATAGCACTACAAAAAAAAAGTAAATAATTCTGTTAATTCTTGATTATTGTAATAAAAATAACTGATATGGGATGTAATTTAAATAAAGAAATAACTTACTCAAAGGTGAATTTGTCCAGAAAAATTTTAATGAGGGCTTATTTTTGTGGATGCAGATTTTTGTAGATAATAATTCATTCAAATCTCTGGTTTTCAACTGAGTGTCGCCCTTCTCTGCCCTGTCGAAAACAGGGGCAGAGATATGTGTCGTAGCCTGTGGAATAGTCTATTCAATTGTTTTCTTTTTTTTGTTTTGGATAACGAAAGCGGAGCCATCGTGATCCCTTTCAGTATGCTTGTGTTCTTTGACTCCCTTTTCTATTGATCATTAGAGACATCCACAGCTTTTTCTTTTAATACTTCTTTAAAATGGGAGTATGTTCTTTAATTTTTTCCTTGAAAACTTTGTCTTTTTAGATATCAAGTATTTGTTAAGTTAATTTAAAGTAAAAGTTGGAAAAACTGCACCTGTAGTACTTCAACTTTTCCATGCTTGATATCCTTCTCTTCCTTCCTTTTTTCTCTTCCTTCTGCTTCTCTATCTCCTCCCTCATCCTCTTTTACTTCTCCTCCTCCTTTTTCCTTTGCTCCTCAACTTCTTTATTTCTCTTCTACTCTTTCTCCTCTTCCTCTTCTCCTCCTCTCTCTTCCTTTATCTTCTTCTTCTTCTCCTCTTCTTCCATTTCCTCTTCTTTTCCTTATCTTCCTGCTTTATCCTCCTTTTCTCCTCCTCTTCCTTTCTCCTCTCTCTTTCTCCAGCTCCTCCTCCTCCTCCTCTTCCTCTTCTCTCCTCCTCCTTCTCAGCAATGGCTGCTCTAAGTAGCTCTTTTTCATTCTCCTTCACATTTATTTTCTGTTGTTGTTTTCTTAATTTTATTTTATCTCTCTTTTCTCCTTTCTTTTCTTCTTATTTTATCTTTTTTAGCTTTTTCATCCTCCAATTTTTCAATTTTCTTTCGAGCTCATAAACATATGCCTTTAGATACATGTTTTCATTCTTCAAAATTTCTAGTTCATCAGCTCGTTCGTCCGGCAGTTCTGACAAATAACCTGCAACAGTTGGTTTTAGTTCTTTCATAGTCTCCTCAACTATTTTGACAGGTTCTCCTTCTGTTTATGTTGGATGTTTGGATCAATATTTACATCTTCTTTCTCCCTTTCTTATTCTTCAATAGCAAGGCCAATCATAATTTTTTTCATTATTCAAAATGTTGGTTATTCGATTTTAAATCAAAAAACATGTATAACAGAAATTAATATAAAAGTAACATGTAGTATTGCGACCTAAGTCGTAAAAAAAGAAATGTAAAAGGTAGTCATTTTCAGCAAAACTGTGACCATCGTCGCAGTGATAAGTTATAAAACTATAGAAAATATTTATGTACTGTGACCACAGTCGCAGTACAAAATTTCATCCTAAATTGTCCCTACTACTCAGGTACTGTCGATCTTAGTCCTCATTCTATTTAAAATGTAATAAAAGGATTGCGACTTTGGTCGCAGCCCTAGATAAAATGCTTTCTCACTTTTAAAAACTGTGACTTTAGTCGCTGACTATTAAAAACTAACCTTATTTTCTTCAATATCAGTAAGATCAAGTTCAATCAGGGCTCTGCTAATATTGTGGAGGTCCTATCTTACTGCCCGTAGGGTTTTATCCTCCAATCTGTTTCTTGGCTCAAAAATAGTAGCCCTCTTATATAGCCATACTGCAACATGTATTAATATATGAGTTTATATGAACAGTGTCAATATATAAGTAATTCCAACAATTTTTAACAACTAAATAATTCTTACTTATAATAATTTGCATGAAACATCTTTGCAGCTCAAATGTGGTGTGTCTGAAGATGTCCATGGCTCAATCAGGAATTGCCAAAACAGTTTTAGCTCAGCATATAGTCTTCATCAGCTGAATATTGGCAATTTGCTCTACTATATTCCACAGCGTCGTGCTTTTGCTACCAGAAAAAAACAGAGTGGCTGACATATACATGATCATTGTTGTGAAGTCTTGGGCTGCAAGTCTTTGTTTGTCTCTTATAATTTCATTTAAAATCATTTGCTGCTCAAGCTGCTCATCCTCTGTCACATCTAATTCAGCATCTTTCTTTTCTTCACCAGAAGATCATCCAAAGCTTCTTCAATGAATACTTTTGTGATCTTCTTAATATTTAAGAATAGTATTTTATCACCCCTCAGTCCTTCAGTGTAACATTTCTTATTCATAATGAAATATGCTCCATTGATAGGTAAACCAAACGTTAGGGTAACATCCTCTACTGTTAACTCAATTGTTTGCCCCCAATAAGAAAGGACCTTGACTTCCTATTATATTGGTCTACAATTTTCAGTACACTTATGTTTGATTTCAGGCCTTTGTTAGCACCAAACTCCTCATTGTAGAAGGCCATGAAAATTGCACCAAACGGGTTTTCCTTCACCGCACAAAATCTACCTGAATGTGCTTTTTGAATTTTATGATGAATTCGCACAATAGGTTTTAAACTCGATCTCATAGGACGAACCTTCAGTTCTTACTTACCTATAGATGCAGAAACATTAAACAACATAAGTACAAAATAAAAAAATTCAAGATCGCAGTACTTTTAAATCGCAGTACTTTTAAATAAATTTGGAAAAGAAAAAGGACTATGACCTTGGTCGCAAACGGTAGATAATAAATTATAATACACTATGACCAAGGTAGCACTGCTAAATAATACTGCGACAGAGATCGCATTTTTCTAATTAACCCAATTAATTAACTAATGAGGACCTTGGTCAATGGTTCAGAGCACTGGGATCCTTGTTTCATCATAATACGACCAAGATCGCAGTATCCTATTAAGTTAACTTAGTAGAACAGACGCTGCCCTATGCCCCAAAAAAAGGAAGAAGGGACGGCAACACTGTGATATCGATCATAGTGTTTTAAAAAAAATAATCTTGAAAACAAAACGGACGTCATAAAATTTTTAAAAAATATTTTATTCACAGACTGTGACCAAGGTCGTAGTAATATATTAAGCTAATATAAAAATTACGACCCAAGTCGACCAAGTGGAATGAAAAATAACTGTGACCTTGGTGACCTTGGTCGCGGTGTTAAAAAAATAGGTTCTCTAGGTTTAATTAAAAGTCACTTTGAATTGAAGTTTAATTAAAAGAAGAATTTTGTTTAAAAAAACAAAAAAATTAGAAATCACAACTGAAAAAATTCAAAATATAAAAGGCTGTAGAACACAAAAAAATAGGTTCTCTAGGTTTCCCTTTACCTTTTTCTGCGAATGATTTCTTTGGCGCCATCTTGATCAAATCTTTGTTTTAAAAAAATAAATTTTTGAACGCAATTGTTCGGAAAGTTTAGGAATCAATAACACTAAATGTTTTCAGATTGATGAACTAAAAAATTCAGATCTATAATTATTTTTTTTGGAAGGAACGGTTTACAGACAGTAAAAAGTTGTAAGGGAGAGTGTTTTAGTCAAAGCAATTGTTGAAGTGACTGATGGCTGGCTTTTCGAGTGGGATTTTATGTTTTTTATCCGTCAAAAATTTTGACAAATGCGTGGCTATTATTGTTTATCGGGGAAAAATTGAATGGGTGTAAACTTCTTGTTTGATTGTAAAGAATATTACCAACAGATCAATAATCTGATTACAAGAGAGAGAAGATATTCAAGCTCAAATCTTCTCTTTGTTTAATGCTGGGTTCTTGATGTAGCGCTGGAAAGTGAATCTTGTTTTCTGTTGACCAGGTGAACGTCAATGCTCTTGAGAAATCTTCTCCTTAGATCACGGACGGAGTAGCGCAGCTCCTATCCAATGAAATCTCAAAGAAACTTGAGGCAAAAAACTTGTACTCAGCAAGTTGTGGTATAAGAGTTGGACTCTTTATCGGTTTTCTCAGATGAGAATTCTGACTAGAACTTCTGACTTCAAAACCTTTAACCCACCAAAATTCGCCTTCAAAAACTCTGACCCTTCTTCAATAGCAGATTAAGCTATTTATAGGGCATTTTAGAGGTAAATGACCCCTAAAAAATCCTCCATGATGGGGGTTAACTTCCCTCATTATGTGGGCAGTAATTGACCCTATAATGTGATAGTTATAACTGAAACGCAGAGCTCTTCCACAGCTGAAACGCGGGTTTTGAGCCTCGCATTTTGCATTATAGTGTCGCAGGGATGCGAGCCTCAAGCCTCGCGTTTTGCCGTTATAGTGTTGTTGGATGCCGGCTTTGAACCTTGCTAGACGCGGGCTTTGGGCTCGCGTCTTTGCCCTTGAAGTGATGTTAAGACGTGGGCTTCAAGCTCTATCTTGGCTCTTGCAGTGAAGCTGGGATGCGGGTTTCGAGCCCTACGTCTTGGCAATTGCAGTGAAACTGGGACACGGGCTTTGAGCTCTGTGTCTTGGCCAATGCAGTGAAGCTGAGACGCGGGCTTTGACTCGTGCATCTTGGCACTGCAGTAATGCTGAGGCGCGGGCTTCAAGCTCTGCATCTTGGCTATTGCAGTAAAGCTGAGACGCGGACTTCGACCCTTGCGTCTTGGCACTGCAGTGATGCTAAGACGCAGGCTTCAAGCTCTGCGTCTTGGCATTACACGAGGGGTTATGATTAGCCTCGCATTTGAGTCATCCTCAATGATTTTTAGATAGTCTACAGAACCCCCTCCAAGTTTTCAAAACTTTGCGGTTGACTAGGACGGGTTTCGAAATACTTTGAATTTTCTTCTGGCAGCAAGCTCTTAAGACTGGAGTAGCAATCTTCTGAGATATCTTGAGCTTGATCTTGTCTGAATTTTGGTCTTCGTGAGTGTACTGTTAAACTCTTTGAAACCACCAGAAATGATCGTTATGAGTGTTTGGATATGCAGTCCGGACCTCCTCGGTGCTCTAAGCTAGTTGTTGGTGTACTGTTGAATAAGGATAAATAGTCATCTGCTTTTGCCAGTGTACTGTTGAACTGATTGCAGAAGCAAAGACTAAACATAGGTCTTGTAAACGTAAAGGACATGTTCTTAGAGATGCGAACCTCGTCTAAAATAGAAACGCTGCTCTCATTTATCAGAGAGACGCGAACATCAAAGTGAAGACGCAGCTCTCACTTAGTTGAAGTGATGCAGACTTCGTGGTGGAGACGGTGAACTTTCATCATTAAAGAAACACGGCTCTGCTATTTCGTAAAGATGCAAACTAGAGAATACTAGAAAGACGCAGTCTTTGAAGTGGAGACACTACTCTTATTTTGTTGAAGTAATACAGACTTCAAGGTGGAGATGCGGTCCATCTTTGCCTAAAGAGGCGCGACTCTGTTAAATGCGAGACTCGCGTTTTGAGTACATTGTCATGTGTCTGGCGGAGCTTGGAGCTAAGGGACGCCATCCTCTTAATATGTGAGGTTCGCGTTCGAGGCGCGCCGTCGGGAGACGATTGGTCTCGAGATACTTGCAGTATATCTCGGTGGATTACTGTGTCTATAAAAGACATCAGTCTTTCAAGAGTCATCATTAGACTCTTTTTCTTCTCCACTGAGCCTTGCATTGAGAACTTTTAGAACTTTAAGAAAGGCTCTGAGCTTCTTCTCTTTCCTTCTTTTACACAGAATTCACACGATTGAAATGACCCCGAAAACAAAACATGTGGCTTCGTCCTCGAGCATTGTCACTCCAGAGGTCCAAATGGGTGGTGCTTCCACGCAGGAGGCCCCCATTTCAGGTAAAACTAGTTTTTCTACCATTAAGAGACTTGAAGAGTTATCTTAACTCTTAAGCCTCTTCTGAACTGAACCATCAATGCGAGCTCACACCCGTGTTTTGACATTCAGACGCGGCTCTGAATTATTGAGAAATGCGACTCTGAATAGTTAAGAGGACGCGACTCTGAATGCTGAGAGTATGCGGCTCTGATCTGTTAAGAGAAACGTGGCTCTAAATTATTAAGAGAAACGCAGCTCTGAATCGTTGAGAGAAACACGACTCTGAACCGTTAAGAGAAATGTTGGCCTGTGTTCTTCAATTTGATAGAGGGGACGCAGCCTTCAGGCTTGTGAAGGGACGTGGACTTCAGAATACGACCTTCGAAGCGTCGCATGCATTTTGACGTGAAATATCTCGCTGGATCTTTCAATGCGAAGTCGGCGTTAACGGTTGGAGATGCCGTCTTTGGAGATTTCCGGAGCAAAAATCCACGTGTCTCACCAGACTGGATTTGATATTCACGTAGGAATTAAGGTTGCTAATTTTGACCTTTAAGAATAGCTTTGATTTTTATGCCATTAATTACGGGCCATTTAGCGAGCCTACAAATAGTCCACAGACTCCTAACAGTCATTCATCTTGGCCGTTTTCCTTCGCGGGCATGTGCTCTGAAGAACAAAACGAACCCAAAGTTTCAATGATTTCTTTCAATCTTCTTCAAAGATTATCATGTTAAGTGATTTCAAGATTAAAAAGCATCGCTTTAGGTGCTTTCATGGTCATGCCATGACGGATGAAGTCCAACTTATAGAGAACTTTTCTTCAGGTAGGAACTGACTTTTGCCATGATAAAGCTTGGTCTCCTTGAAGCTCTGTCACTCCCATGCTCGACGAAGAGACTCTGTTTCATGATCTCTTCCTGAAACTTCTTTCTTGAGATTCATGTGTTCATGCTCTGTAAATGCGCCTTTCACATTATTTGATGAAACGCGAGCTTGCTGACTTCAAAATCTAAGTCTCAAGTCTTTCAGATGCGAGCGTGGTGAACTCCGCGCTTTGAGACTTGAAATGCGAGTTTTGTATATGAGGCTCGCGTTTAGGGTTCATGACTTAGAAAACTTTCAGTATGCTCTTTGAGATCTCCGAACGCGAATGTGACAAGCCCGCGTCTGGAGGTTTAGATGCGGGCCTGCGTCTGGGGTAACTTCAGGAAGTCTTAAAAAACCCAAGTCCATGTCTTCGATATATGCCTCGCGTCTCCATTATTAGACGCGAGTCTAATATCAGACTGCATTTGAAGCCATATTTGCTATCTCCGCGTCCGTGAGATTCACGTCTGGATTTTCATGACTTTAGCTCATGTTGCGCTTCTGGCTTCCTGTTTCTGTCTTTGCAGAATTTTAACCCTGGTTTTTTTTATTTTTTGCATGTCCTGGCCATATCGATGGTGCTGGTTCCAATGTCTTTGCCGCCCCATTGGAGGATATTTGGAATGGTCAGCTTGTTTGATTTGAGCGCACTTGGGAAGTCAGAACTTCTATCCAAGGGCGAGGAAGATCCGCGTGGTCTCGATACACCTCAAGACATTATTGGATATGATGCACCAGTAATGTCTCGGATTCTTTCTGATCGCAATGAGCATGGCGCACTTGAAGGTCACGGAAAGACGACGTCACCAGTAAGGTCTCAGATCCTCCCTTCACTAATTTTGTTCAAAGAAATGACAGTGACGAAAAACCCATGCTCGTTGAATGACTTTCTGGTAGTGAAGCTTCTCATTAAGCGAAAGATTATAGCCTTGTGAAGACCTTCGCACCAGTTGGTCGGGTGGAATCCGAATGCTCCCCTGCATTTCGACCTCGAGAAGCACCATTGTTCTCAAGAGGAGAAAAAGTTGATCTGCTGTTCCCAGCCATAGTCAAGAGGACGAGCTTCGTGTATCTTCAATGTTTCGAGGAGTGAGTGCAGCCTTTTGCTGAGCAAGAGGGACTTCTTGTACTCCTTTGTTGTAAATGCTCAATCTTATTGTACAAAAGAGCATTTTGTATCACTTTCATATTTTTGAATATTAATAAAAGTGACACTTTTTTCTGTCTTCTACATGTTTTGACTTCCTTTTTGTATGAAAATCAGACAAATAGAAGTGGTTACCTTTGATTTGCTAGAAGTGTAATATTTAACTTAGCAAGTCAAAGTTGAAAATTTTTCATTTTAGGAATTTAGATTACTGTCAAAGGTGTGATATTAACTTGACAGGAGTGGAATAGTTTCTATGGACTTGCCAATCTATGGATGAGAATGACAAGTGAAGTTTTCACCCCGTGGAGGATTGTGACTAAGTCTTCATCAGAGATTTAGTATTAACATAATTAAGACTCAGCTTGGGATTA